>PVIJ01021132.1:0-19207 GCA_004024925.1 Scalopus aquaticus | reverse complement strand
AGTGGGGGGGGGAGGTCCAGCACCACACTAAAGCCCCAAGCCCCCTCCTTGGGCTTCTCACCATCCGGGAGATGCTCCTGTGCTGATTTTACTAAAGAGGAAAACTGATGCTCAAAAAGTGATTTTCCAAGAAAAAAGTATAACAAATTAAAAAACAAGATTAACAGGCAACTATTGCAGAGACACTTAGGGGAGGGGAGGGGAGGGCTCAGAACGGCGGGGGGAGCACAAGGGACTCTGGTGACCAGCGCGGTGAGCTGGTGCTGGGGATTCTACGGGGACTGCGCTTGAGAAAAGAAAGCAGACATTGTACAAAAATGAACAATAATGTAAAATATAAATAAATAATTTTTAAAAAAGAAACAAAAGAAAGTGTCTGAGTGGAGGAATTAGCCAACGTCCGTCCTGAAAAGGTCCAAGTGGAAACTCTTCTCTAAGCGAGCTGAGACCGGCCAAGCAAGCGGAACGAACACGTGTCAACGGTGTCAGGCGTGAAGCTCAACCCCGGAAATGATGAAGATAGGTGAACAAAGGGCTAATCAATAAAACTTGATAAAAATAAAATGATCCGCTGTCAACTGTAAAATATATCGGGAAATGAAACAAGAGCAAAATACGTGCTGCTGAGCGCGCTGCCACATAAGACATGAGACGTGTTGAAATGGGCACTTTCTTTGTAACCTTCTCTTCCCACCCCCATTTTGAGCTCTCCCCCTGCCCCTCCCCTGCAGAGTGTCTGGTTAATAGTTGCCTGTTAGTCTTGTTTTTTAATTTATTATAATTTTTTGGTTTTTTTTGGGAAACCTCTTTTTGAGCATCAGTTTTCCTCTTTAGTAAAATCGACAAAAATCGAGAGGGGCTTGGGCCTGCAGCCTCTCGCCGCCCCACATGCCGCCTCTTCCCAGCCTGGGCCAGCCTCCAGCCGGTCGCTTCCTCAGTCAGCCTTGGAGCTGGCCTTGCTGCTGACCTTCTCCGTCCGAGAGCATCTCACCGTGGCGCCCTCCGGCCTCTGCTGGCCTCGACACCGCCATCCTTGTCGTGGCCTCTGCAGCCACGAGCTGCGCTCCCCAGCACCCCGCGGCCTGCCACAAGCCCCAGATCCCGGCAGGGCCCACATGCCATGGCCAACTATTTGCCCAGACAGGTGACCCATGAACAGGGGATTTCGGGGTGCAGACCCCCCAGGAGCGGTAATTTGGATCCCCTGCAAACTTAACTGAAGCCAGTGGCCTGCAGCTCACCGGTGAGCGAACTGCTGACTGACACGAGCGCTTACAATGCGCTCGAGGAAGGAGAAGGGGACGCGGGAAACCACGAGAGAACAGTCACCCCCCACCCCGGCTGTGTCTATGGACACCGTGAGTTGGCGCCATCTGTTTACGTGGCCCACTGGCAGGCCCACGCTGCCACGCTCCCACTTCACTTTCAGGGTGACAATTTTCATCTCTTTTGCTGTGTTTTCATCCGTGCTAGCAACTCTCTCTGGACTCTCCATTTTGGGGGCATGTCACGTGGGATCGTGAGTAGGGGACGAGGAGGTCACGCGACGTGCTGTTCCTGTCCGCGTGACGACTCAGGGGCCAGAGACCTGCCCAGGCGTTGAGGGGCTCTGATGCTGGGTGCGCGGCTTCCTGGGGTTTGTGCAAGGAGGGCGGCAAAGTCGGCGCTTTGTGCAGTAACTCGCGCAGGCGGCTGGCCCGAGCCGCAGGAGGGGTTTAGCCACACCCCGAGAACCTGGTCCTGGGGAGCAGACCTGCGGGCGAGAGCACAAGGGGCCTTGGGCCGCCGAGCCCCCCGTTTCTGTCTCCAGCTCTGACGAGCGTCTGCCCCCGCACAGCACAGCCCCTCCTGCTTCCGCGGCACCTGCCTGCTCTTCCCTCCCGCAGGGTTTTGAAGCAAACCCCAGCTCCTTTCTGCATAAATTGCTCTTTTTATAATTCAAAATGGGAATTTGAACCCAGCTGTCTCAGCTCTTAAGCTTTACACTCTGCAGCTCCCAGAAAGGTGGCAGAGCCAGAGAAATGTGCCCGTTTTATCCCGACACTGGCCCTGCGGTCTTTACTGTTTTCATATGCAGAGACAGGGGCACAGAGACGTTAAGTAACTTGTCCAGGATCACACAGCAAGTGGAGTCGTTGATTTTGATTCCACTTCTGGCTCTTCTGTCCCTCACACCCTTGTGGAGGGGTCTGAACCGCCCATCAAGGACTCTCCTGCCCCCCGCCCCGAGCCAGCTGTGACCAAGAACTTGCAAACTGTAGATTCCCTCCTCTCGGTATTTCCAGTCTTCTTGGAAAATGCTTTCAACGGAAAAAACGAAAATCACACAGGACCTGGCACGAGTCCTTGGCCGGCGACCTCTCCCAGTCCCGGAGGCGGCTCTCTCGGTGCTGGCCGCTGACCGGGCCTCGCTCTGCAAGCCCAGGCCCTTGCGTCCGCAGCCCTGCTCCCCTGACGTCCACCTCATGTCCGGTGGGCTGAACCACGTGTCCTCCCAGCTGCACCTGGGCCTGGGAACAGTCGCTCCCTGTGTCCCACTTGAGTACCCCAGTTCTTGACAGCGCCCCCCGCGCCAAGCCCAGCACGCCGCCTGGGGTCCTCTCCCCTGTGGACACAGCAGCGCTGTGAAAAACAAGGGCAGGAATGAACCCACCCGCCCCCTGCCCGCACTCTTGACCTGCTGTGACAGGCAGGACTTGCTGTGGCCACCCAGGGCCTGAGCTCCATCCGACCTCTCTGGCAGCTTCCGGAACAGGGGTGGAACTTCCTGCTGGACAACAAAAGCACCTTCTCTTCTGCCCCGGGGTGGGCGTCTGGAGGGGCTGTGCTTGCAGCCTGGCGGGCTACAGCCTCCCCGTCGCCATCTCAGGAGGCCTTTAGGGTGGCTGGGACGCGGGTGCCTTGGGGCGGTAGGAGCACGGGACAGGGGCCTGGAGTGTGAAGGGGCCAGTGGCTGCTGGTCCTTCCAGTCATATGGGGCAGGAGAAGAAATTCCCCAGAGGCAGAGCATGTGTAACTGCTGTGACAAAAACAAGGACTGGGGCAAACTGAGCACCCGCTGCCCCCTTCAGCCTGTGGGCTGCCCCAGCAGAGCCGCTGAGCCCAGCTCCACGCAGACCCTGAGTAGGGCCGCCCCTTTCTCCCCTCGCCCTGCAGCCCCAGGCCCCGTCCCGAGATGGAGATGGGGGAGACTGTGGCCCGACAGCTGCAAGCACAGGCCCTCCAGACACCCAGCTCTGGCCACACGGGCCGATCAGACACGTCCTCGGCTTGCTGTGCTGAGGCTGGAGAAGGGAAGCTTCTTCGCACCGGGGTGCTCATCAGAAACGCAGCGTCAAGCTATTTGCAGCCAGCACCACCATTTATACGGAGGCAGTTTGTCAATGGTAGAAAATAAAGGTCATCAGAGAAAGAAGCAGAGTTGAGGGTGTGTGTGTAGCTAAAGAGAGAAAGCTCTATACATTTCTATCTCCATCAATCCATCCATCCACCCACCCACCGACCCATCCCTCCATCCATCCATCATCCATCCCTCCACCCATCCATCTTCCACCCACCCTCCCACCCTCCCAACATGTATTTAGGAGGCAGAGAGATAGAAAGAGAGAGACCTGAAAGTAATTTAACCTCCAGATTAAGTCCTAATGTAAACTAGAAATTCCTCTGTATATCAATACTTCGTGTATGTGTGTGTGTGCAAGTTTGAGTTGGGTTCTCAACAGTTAAAACAGAGAACCTTAACGGACAGCTGCCATCATCTTTGGTTGTAAGAAGTAGTCAAGGCTCAGAGAATGAACTTGTCCAAAGGTCAGCCAGTCACTGGCGAGTCACTCGCGCCAGTTCTCTCTGCCAAGCGGCCCCAAAGGTAGACAAAGCTGGCCCTGCCCCAAGGAGCCGCTGGGCCTGCAGGAGCGAGGAGCGAGACGGGACCGCCCCACGTTTGCGCTGTGCCCCAAGTTGGCCCAGCCCAGCTTTGGGAAGCTCTCAAGTACTCAGTTGCCCAAGGACACCCCGCAGTGCCAGGTCTCCCCAAGTCCTGCGGGCGCCACAGGCTCGGGCCCTCCTAAGGGACAGTGGCAGGAGTGTGGTGGCTCTCGGGGAGCTGGGCGGTTGGTGACTGTCCCTCACTTTACAGTGGCCGTGAAACCTTTGCTCCGGGGAGCCCCGCCCAGTCCACACCAGAGCCCTGGCCGCTGTCAGTCGGAGGGACTCCTGCTTCCCGCTGCAGCCAGACCGAGCCCCGAGGGAAGAGGTAAGTGTGGGCGCTGCAGCCCAGGCAGCCCATCGGCTCCGCTCGCCCCAACAGGTGAACGCAGCGCCCGCCCCGTTTTCCTGGCGTCTGACCGTGGTCTCCAGCTTTCCTTTTTTCTCCTGAAGTTTGCTTGAAGCGGGGAGCTCACCCCGCCTCTCGGCCCATCCCCTGCACCGCGGAGGCTGCGGGAAAGCGAAGGGGGTGTGTGTAGCAGTCAGGCCTGAGAAGTTCCTGTTCACAGGCGTAATTGGCTTCAGGCAGAATTGCTGGAAAACGAAGGGCCAAAAATACAGCTGAAGTTCACTCGGCGCTGGTTGCACCAAGGTTAACAAAACAAATCTCAACTCGCTGGTCATGATGAAGCTAAGTTTAATTGAAAGCAAAAACAGCAGCCGTTGCGTGTCCGTGTGTGTGTGCATGTGTGTGCGCGTGCACATGTTGGCGGCGTGTATACCCATGGCAAACTAACGACAGAGCACTGGTCCAGAGAGCGCAATGAGGGGTGTGGGCAAGGTTCCCCGAATGAGGCCTCTGGGCAGAGGACTGACTTTGAATCCTCAGTACAAATTAGCAGCTCATTCATTGGCTTTGACTGGCGAATTCCAAGTTGGATTCACCTTACGGATCCACCGTTGTCGTAGGTCTTAGGTCTCTGTGTAAAGGAGATTGATTCGTGAACTGCTCGCCTCAAAGGGCCACGGCCACTTACTCTCTTGGGTCAGCTGGAGCCCAACAAGTGGACATGGGTAGCTTTGGGGAATCACCAGTGGAAGGTTCTGGAACACAGCCGCCTGGTTCCTCTCGGGAACCTGAGACCAGGCAGCCTGGGAGCTGAGGACCGAGTCAGCCCTTTGGCTCTTGAGGAGAGTCCACGGCGGGTGGGGCCTTCAGCCCTGGCACTCGGGGCTAGCTTGGCTCAGAGGTCACAGCGATGTGGAAGCTTCTCACACTTGTTTGCAAAAAAAGCACCTCTGAGAGCACCAGGAGGGCTGCGGGCAGCACGCGACGAGGCATAAATGATGTTTCCCTGGTGCTGAGAGCCGGGCAACAGGGCGACGCCGCGTGCCTGGGGCAGCTCCCTCAGAGAGGACCTGTCCTTTGGGGACACTTTTACTCTTTAGAACACATTCTCACCGTGACCCCAAATCTCGCACGAGCAGGAGTGACTGGAGGTGCCTGGGGGCCTCGCCCCCCCGGTTCACGTCCCTCCAGCGCGACCTTTTCTGGCTCTTTCTGTCCAGCGTCTCAACGGAGCCTTGGGCGGTCACCCAGCCCTCGCCTTCTTCTGGAGGTGAGCCTACAGGACTTGGCGGGGTGACTCAGAGTTAGAGGCGCTGGGTCCTTTTTTAAAAACCAGTAGCTGTGGCTTCCGCACGGGTCAGGTCGAACGCGGCCGGTGTGGCCGCCCCAGCCTGTCCTCCTGGGCTGCTGTTTTGTGGGCTGTGTCTCGGCCTCACAGAGTCACAGAGCCACAGCTTACCTGGCTGTAGACCCTCGGAGGGCATTTGGGGAGCCTTATCCCCACCCTCCAACTCGCCCTAACCCCCAGCGCATGTGACGCAGCTGTCAGGTTAAAATGAGGCCACCGGGTCAATGTGGATCCTCGTGGCCGGCGTCCTTGTTTCAGAGGAAATCTGGATGCAGAGCCAGACGCTGACGGGGGAGGATGTGAACACGGGGCACAGGGCCCCCCGCATGCCAAAGGACAGGATAGATGGGGTCCTGCCCTCAGGAAGAGCTGGACCCGCACACCTCGATCGGGGCCCCCCCAGCCTCCGCACTGTGACAGCGCACCCCTATTATTCCCACCACTCGCTTTTAGGGCAGTTTAGCTCACGAGGCAGAACCGGGAGTCTTCCTTGCCCCGCCCCTCGTAGGATCGTGTTAAGAATTCAATGAGCCAACAGGAGTAAACACACTTTGCAAAATAGTTCAAGGTTCAGCGCTGATGAAAGGGACCAGTGTGAATGTGGGCACGGCCCTCGGTCACCCTGTTTAATCCTGTCCCGACCTTCCCACCGGTCAAGGGTCAACTGCGAACCCCTACCTAGTCGATACTCTACGCTCCCAGCTCACGGGCCCGCCCGCGGGCTGTCTGAGCTACGCTGGGGAAGGGGGTGCAGCGCGGCTCCGCGGCCGACCGGTGGCCCCGCCTGCACCCGGCGGTCAGCAGAGACAGAGCCGGGGCACGCCCACCTGGGGGACCCACTGTTTCGGCCTCGGAGGAGACGGCAGGGCCAGCGAGACCGCGAGAGGTGGCCTCTGGACGTGGGGCAAAAGGAATAAAGCTGAAATCAATAAATCAGAGCAGAGACAGCAGAGCCCGGGAGGCTCCAAACCGAGGGCGTCTGACAGGCGTCCCGACTGCTGTGCTTGGGTCGCCGAGCAGAGCAGGGGTCCCTGGGCGGGGTGGGGCGTGGGGCCCTGCTCTGGGCTTTGTCAGCTGAGCCTGGGCGAGAGTGTCCAGGCGGAAGTGAGGATGCCGGGCTCTCGGGTGCGTGGTGGGAGTAACCCCAGGACCTAGCCGAGGTGGGAGTAGGGTTAGGAGCAGATGGAGGAGATTGGTCTTCTGCAGTTGCTACCCTGCCCCCACGGGGTCACACATTTCAGGGTGTCAGGCGCCCCCGAGGGCCCTGTTGAGAGACAGGCGGCTCGGAGGAGCCAGCAGACGGCCCTCCCTGCTGGTCCGGCTCAGCACTCCCTCTTGGGTCCACAACAAACTATCCCAAGGCCCCCCAGAACCTGAGTCCTGAGGGCTCCCCATTTTCCATTGTTTATATTGAGACAAGCAGCCCAGACCTTCTAAGCCTGGGGGCGATCGAAGCAGATAGGGCAAGCACATGACGTTCCACTTCCCCACAAGTCAAAGGGAATTTTAAAAAATGTTTTAAAAGCACTTTCAAGGGTTCACCCCCAAATTAGTAACATACCCCTTCCCCATTTTATAACTCTGCTCAATGACGCCCCTTGAAATTCTCCCCTTTAGACAAGGCCAAACCCTGCTGCCTCAGAGCTGAGGGATGGTGTCCCCCAGTCTCGGAAAGTCAGGTCTTTCAATGTGGTAGGTTATTTTGGGGTGTCTGGGAACACTCAACACTTTTTTCATATAAATTAATGATGACAGGGCCTCCTTGGTGGCACAGGGGTTAAGTCTCAGCACTGTGAAGCTATCGCCAGCGGCTGCAGCACCAGTTCGATCCCCGGCCAGGGGGATTCCCACAGGGCGCAGCAGACCTCTCCTGTCTCCCCGCTGCTCCCCTCAGCAGTGATTTCAGTGGATCCGCCTGTTCTGCTCCCCACTCTGTCTCTGGTGAACCCCCCCCCAAACCTCTGGCCTGCACCCAGCTCTTATATGCATAAATAAATAAATCTTTAAAAAAATAAAACAAATTGTGGCGGTGTTCCCAGGCCCCCAAAACACCTACGAAATCACAGCCAATGGCAGCGCTGTGCTTTCGTGGGCAGAATCCCACGCTGCCCTCCCTGTGCTCTGCGCGTGTGTCCGCTGCCGCGGTGGACGCCAGGCCAGGAGCATCGCTCAGGCAGGCGAGAGCAGGCGGACAAAGCAGCGCGCTCGGCCTGCTCCTGGGGCTTCCTCTTCCTGCTTGTAAGATGCAGGGATTGAGCTTCCTGCCCCGCCGCCGAGCGCCCGGGGCGGAGGCCGGAGCAAGGGCGAAGGCGCGGGGGAGGCGCGTGCGTCGCGGCTGAGAGGCCTCCCAGCTTGGGCGGCTTCACACGCCGGTGCGCGTCCTCTCGGTGTCTTCGCATCGGGAAGGCCAGAGCTGGACGGGCCGTTCCGCGTGGGGCCTCCGGGTGCTGCCGGGGCCACAGGGCCGAGCCACTTCAACACGAGCACGGCCGAGGCTCCATGCCCGGGGACGCCTCCTCCTGACCAGCCGCCGGGCGTCCCCTGGGCCCAGAGCCCGGAGGTGGTGACCGCGGTGGAGGCCACGGGGCACCTCCATCGTCTTTGCCATCAGGGCAGTTCGTCCGCCCATAGCCTGTGGGGGGCTCCCCTCGCCAAGGAAGGGGGCGGGTCGAGCGATTCGGGCACGTGACTCGGGCACAGGACGGGGCGCGCGGGCGGGAGACAGGGGTCGGGGCCTCGGCC
This sequence comes from Scalopus aquaticus, assembly GCA_004024925.1. Taxonomy (NCBI): domain Eukaryota; kingdom Metazoa; phylum Chordata; class Mammalia; order Eulipotyphla; family Talpidae; genus Scalopus; species Scalopus aquaticus. The sequence goes on along the minus strand of PVIJ01021132.1, from coordinate 10,844 downwards.
GGGTCCTGTCCTGCTGGCAGCGTCACCCGTCAGCCTCACACGCCCTCCCCACTGCTCCGGCTCAGTTTCTGCCGTTCCAGCCCTCCTGAGGGATGTCGCGCCCCGGGGCGCGGGAGAAGCCGAGGCACCAAGCTCTCCCCCTTTTCCCTAAGGGGTGTCCCTGCTGTGAGTGGGGGAGTGTGGAGGGCCAGGCCCAGAGGCCAAGGCGGTCAGTGCCCAGAGGACTCGGCCTCGGCCCTGGGGCGCTCGCGTGCAGCAAAGCTCAGAGACTGCACCCCAGCAGGCCGCCGCCCGGAACGTCCCCACCCTGGGCGCCCAGAGGGGGTGCTCCAGCCCTGGGGCTCCCCTGCGGGCGTCCTGCCCATCGCCTCCCCGTCCAGGCCAACCTGGCCCAGGGCCCCCAAGGGGCGCTCCCGCCCCACTGAGCAGCAGCTCTGCTCCCGGGCCCGGCCCTCTGCTGCTCCGTCTGTGAGGCCGAGCCTCCCACAGTGGGCGAGACTTGAGCCAGGTTCTGCCCGGCCGCAGGGCCACTGTGCGCTCTGTGGGGCCGCCGGCCAGCCTGGCTCCAGAGGGGCTGGGGGCTGGGCCTCAGCTGACCAGTGGTGTCAGGTTTGCCCTGGGGCGCCGCAACGGCAAAGACCCCTGGCAGTGCCCGGGCGTGCAGAGGGAGAGGAGGCCAGCCTGCCCCTGGCGAGGGCCCGGCGGGGCGCCACCACACACGCGGGGCTCTCTGCTGTGGGGCCCGCTCAGCCCCAGCCCTCCAGCCGCCTCCCACGTGAAGGGCGGCCCGGTCCGGCTTCCCAGCAGCCTCCCGCGTCCCTGTGTGCCGCTCGGCCAAACCAGGACGACACGCGCCCGGCCTTCCGTCTCCGTCGCCCCAGGAGAAACGGGCCCGGACGTCGCCGCGCAGAACACGCGTTCATCACCTCCGCTCCTGCAGCTCTGAAGGTCACGCGCGCTCCCCTCCCGCTCGGCCCAGGAGCTCCGTCGTCTGCCCAGGGGCTCGTCCTTCCTCGGGCTCTGTGACGGCCACCGGTGTCCGTCTGGGCTCGGCCGCGCGGGGCCTGGAGGTGGGGCCGGGTCTGCCTCACCTGCTTTCACGTAAGGTCTGGAGAGGTGACTAAAGCGTCACTTCAAGCGGCGTTTTGCCCAGAGCTCGCCGCCTCCTTCCCGCTGCCACCGGCCTGGACCAGGACAAAGCTGGGAACAGTGACCGAAACCCAGACCTCCACGGGGGCCGGCCTTTGGCCCCAGGGTCAAAGGGGTTCCCTGTTCTTCCCCACCTCAGCTGCGCCGGTTCTGAGAGCTTTTCTCAGCTTTGTTTCCACATGACGGGGGCAGGCAGGACGGTGGCTAAGGAGCCACCCGGACTCTCCTCCCGTCCACGGGGCCCTCGAGTGAGGCGGAGAGGCCCGGGAGGCCAGAAGTGCAGTCAGCCAACAGTCGGCTCGGGGCCAGCCGCCGGGTTGAGCCCCAGGCGTGTGTCTTCGCATTTCCCTCAGTGTCTCCCTCAGTGAGGAGGGAACGGCGGCTGCACAGAACCCCCAGGCTCCGCCAGGGAGACGAGAGCTCAGAACAGGGTGACCCGCAGCCGCCAGGACACAGAGGCGGAGCCGTCATCCCCGCGGGTGTTGGCAGCGCCGCTGGTCTTTACCGGGAGATTCCCACAGCGGACCCCCAGCCCCGACCCCGTGTGACAGCCAGACCCGTCCCCAGACTTTGCACATACCCGGGGCCTGGGGCTTCCTGGGCCTCCTGCCCCAGTCTCAGCAGACGGCTTGGCTCGGCTCTCCAGGGCAGAGGCCAGCGTGGAGGGCCTGGAAGCTTCTAGAACCTGGAGGGTCTGTGTTATAGAAAAACAGACAAACTGCCGAATGAGGCCTGAAGTGAATATGCCTTTAGGACACGTGGAAAAGCCCAGCCCGTCCTGGTCCTGGGGGTCTCTGCGGAGATCAGCGGCATGAGCTCCCGACACCCCGGTTCTCCTCCCCACCGAGAGCTGAGGGTCCGGAGCAGGCTTGCGGGGATTTGCCTGTGGGCTTGCCCTTGTGTACACAGTTTTGGCCGGAGGCCCAGCCTGGCAGGACCAGCTGTGACCCATGGGGCCAGTCACCTTAATCACAGTTTTGAAAATTTGGGGAGGGGTGAGGGTGGAGGCAGGCGGGGAGAGCGGAAGGGATATGGCCCCACGGAGGCTCGGGGGCTCCTTCTTCGGTGCTGACTCGGGGTTTTCTGCCTCAGCGCTGAGATCCGGGCCAGGGAACTGGTCACAATGCAGGTGTCGGGGTGGCGGGGCAAATGACGAGAGAGCTGGCGCCCCAGGCCTGCAGCCGCCCTCCCTGCGTCCCCAGGAAACCGAGGTCCAGGTCTGCCTGGACGCCAGAGAAACAGACATCGGGCGGGGGCAGTGCCAGGGCTCGGCCGGCTGCAGCGCCTGGGGGCCGACGGCTCCGGGGCTCAGATTTGAGTCCTCGGCACCGAACTCTGCTGGGGACCCAGTGTGTGCCCCGGGTCCATCTGCAACGCCCCAGCCTCCAGTGTGGGGGTGTGGCCCCCGGGGGCTGACCCCGCTGGGATGAGCAACCTCATAATGGGGACCCCAGAGGGCGCCCGCTCGCCCGCCCACCACAGAAGACTCTGCCTGTGGGCGATGTGCCCCAGGCCCCCCGCCCCGGCCCGGCCTCAGTTCTGCCTCCGTGCCTCCTGCTCCGCCCTGGCACGAGAACAAACGCCCAGCCGGGCCAGCGCTGGCCGGGAGGGCCGGGCCGGATGGGAAGCGGCTCTTCGTGCTGGGCTCGGACCAGCAGGGCTGGACGCCAGGGCTCCTGGGCCCCGCGTGGGCAAGGGGCCGGGCCAGCCCAGCGCTCGGACGGCGTCGAGGCTGCCACGGGGCAGCTGCTGAGATGAAGGGAAGACTTGGGGCTTTTCTAGACTCTTGGAACCACGGAGCTGAGCCCTGAAATCACCCACGACTTGGGGTGACCGACGCTCCCTTTGAAGAAGTGGGGATGAGGAGGCAGCCAGCCCCTGAAGCCGTGAGCCCGCGAGCGGCTGGTCCAGCCATGTTGCCTCCGCTGGAAAAAATGACCCGGGGACATGGACACAACCCTCTGGCCTTGCCCCTCAAGGCTGCGGGGACATGCCCAGGGCCACGAAGGCCGTTCTGTGACTTGTCCCCTTTAGCGCACGGCACAGAACGTCCTTGTCACCAAGTGTCACCAAAGGACACCGCGGCCGCCACGAGCCAGTGTGCGTGGGGCCTTTATTCTGAGGACAAGTTTCCCCTCCACCGGGGACCCCCAGGTGTGGGGTTTGGGTGAGGCTTTGGGGGCAAGTAGGTGGCCGCGCCTGTGGCCTGAGGGACACTGTGCTCCCTCTGTGTCCGGGGGCCGTGGCCGGCTGAGGCCCCCAGTTCTGCTCCCACAGAGGGGTGTGCTCCGGCTGCTGAGGCACCGGCCGGCAAGCGGCACTCTCTGTGGGGCGTCGCGCATCCCAGGCATCCGGTGGTTGTCTGCACAGACAGCCTCGGGCCTTTCTGGGCGATGTCCATCCTCGGGCGCCCGCTCTCCCTCTGCTTGGTCCTCTGGCCTTGGAGGCAGGAGAGGCCCGGAGCGCCCCAACGAGGCCCTCTCCACTGGGCTCGGGGGCCGTGCCGGGGCCCAGCGCTCACTGTGGCCCCGCGAGGTCTCGCTCGGCGGCCTGTGTGGGGTCTGATCCGCGTCTGTCGGGCCGTGAGGCTCCGTGTCCAGTTCTGTCTACTGTCTTCTGTCCACCGCTGTTCTCAGAGGAGAGGGGAAGGACGGAGAGCAGGAGGGGTGGGGGAGGGAGAGGAGAGGGAGGAGAGCAAGGGGAGGAGAGGGAGGAGGGGCAGGGGAGGAGGGGGAGGGGAGGAGGGGAAAAAGAGGTGACGAAGGAAGCGCACGAAAAAGACGAAACAGATGCTAAAAGTGGTTTGCTTTTGAGGGAATTCAATATCAGTTTTTCATACTTCTGAATGTAACTCTCCATCAAGATCTTATTAATAATTAATATGGTAATATCCTATAAATACCCATAATAGCTTCTTCAAGGATTGCTGTAAGGCTACTATTAATATTTAATAAGGTAAGATACCCTCTTAATACTTGGGTATTATTTAAATCTACCTCCCAGAGTCACAGCGAGGAATCGGAGCGGCTGACGCGGCAGCGACGTATACTAGAGGGTGTCGTCCCTGACACCAGGCATCTGGCCCAGACATGAGCCCCAGCTCTGAGGCCTGAGTTTGTGTGACCCTAAACAGGTCAAGTGGGCGCGGCCAACCGTAGCATCTGCTGGCCGTGCCGTGGGGCCGGGGCGCCGCGTCCTGAGTGGCCCACAGCCCCACCGTCCACTTGTTGAATCCTCCCGTGGACTCATTCTCGATCCCGCACGCCTTTTCCTTTTTCCTGCTGGAATGTTCAGGTTTTGGAAATTCTGAACTCACATTGGAAGATTTTAGTTGTGCCATATCTAATTTAATTAGGACACTCTAGATGCACTGCCACTGCTTGAAATTACCTCATCTTTTGACTGGAGACCTTTGTCCCTAACAGTCACACCTGATGGAAGGTCACACTCAGCTGTGTCTCCAGCCCCCACTGCTCTGTCAGGACCAGCTGTCGCTCCACCGAACGTCAGCGGTGCTCTGCCCCAGGCCCTTCCCTTATGAGGGAAATGGACTTGGATTGTCATCAGACTTTTGACAGCAGTATTTTCTCATCAGGAAATGGAATGCCATATTCAAGATGCTTAAGGACTGAAAATGCAAGCCTGGAGTTTTGTGTATCAGTACACTGATTATCACATTTGAGGACAGCCAGATGTTAGTGTATTTAAGAATGAGGGAGTATTTCTGAGGCAGTACTAGAGAACACACTTCAGATACCCTAAGGAGACTAGAACGATAACAACATAAAGCAACATAAAGAGGACGAGTAGTTGCTTGTGGAACTAAGACTAAAGGTGTGTGTGTGTGTGTGTGTGTGTGTGTGTGTGTGTGTGTGTGTGTGTGTGAGACAGAGAGAGAGAATAATATAGAAAGTTTATGTGCATAGGTAGTATGGATATGACACAACTTCAAAGAAAATGGGATTGGGTAGGAATAAAGAGTATTTATGTCAAAAGTATTTTTAAAATCTGTCCTCAGTAACTGTAATCAGAGTGGAGTAGTTGTGTTCTGACACTGTGTAAGCCATGTTGAATAGAACAAATGAATAATGATGACATTTTTTAGTTCTAGTCTTTCATGTGTCCTTAAGAATCTCAGGAGAAATTTGACACTATTTAAAATATATTTTAATTTAATATTTAAATATTTAAATCATATTTGAATCTTTTAAACATCATAATTAAAATGCAATTTATCTAAATGTATGAGATGCAATGAAAGGGTGAGCTAAATACATACCCTACTATCAGAACTAGTCAAGGATTCGACCAGGGAAGACCAAGTGCTAGACCAAGATCTCTCGTGAACATAGACATACGAATCCTTAACAAAATATCAGCAAATTGGACAAACAATTACCAAGTGGAATTTATCCTCAATGTGCAGGGTGAGTTAACCCTTGAAAATCAGTTAAAGAAGCCCACCACATTAACAAGTTAAAGGGAAAAAATCACGATCATATCACTAGATACAGAAAAAAACATTTGACAAGATCCAATGCCCATTCATATAAAAGCTTAGTAGCCTCTGGATAGAGAGGAACTTTCTCAACTTAATAAAGAATAATTCCAAGAAGTCTACAGCCAATCTACATATTGGTGAGAAGCTTGGACATTTCCTACGTGACCAAGAAGAGACAAGGATACCCCCCAGCCATCACTGCTTTTCAGCATCATACTAGAAACCCTGGCTAATCCAATAAGATAAGAAAAAAATTTATTCAAAATCTTATCAAGTTATTTGTGGAAATCAGCAAATTTATTTTAAAGTTTTTATATAGAGGCAAGTGACCCAGAGTAGTGCACTCCGCATTAAAGGAGAACAGATGAGAGGCGCGCCATTACTAGAAAGCCACAGGGATCGGAATAGTGGGGTATTGGCAAAGAAGAGATAGACCAATGAAACAGGATGTGCAGCTTAGAAATCTAACTACTGACCTCTGACAGAGGAGCAAAGGTAATTGATTGGAGCAAAGACAGACTTTTCACAAGTGGTGGTGAGACAACAAGACATTCATATGCAGAAAGAAAAAAATCCGGACAGAAACCTTACACTCTCACAGAAAGTAATTCAAAATGCATCTTAGACCTAAATGTGAAGAACAAAACCGTAAAAGTCCCAGGAGACAACAAGGAAGTAATTTAGATGGACTTGGGTACGACTTTTTAGACACAGCATGAAAGCCACAATCTATGACGGAATAGTCGACAAGCTAAATTCACTAAAATGAAGAACTTCTGCTTTGGGAAAGACAATGTCAAGAAAAGAAGAAGACAAGCCACAGACTGGGAGGAAATATTTGCAAGAGACACATCTGACAAAGGTGTGATATCCAACATATACAAAGAGCTCTTGTAGTTCAACAATAAAAAACAATTGTTTTTTAAATACTTACATTGTTCAATTTAAAAATGAACAAAAGACCCCAACAGACATCTCACAAAAGAAGATGTGCAGTTGGTAAGCAAGCATGTGAAAAGGTGTCCGATATCATACGGAATCAGGAACGCATATGAAAACTACGATGCCTTTCCACCGCACACCTAGCAGAATGGCCAAACCTGGGTTACCGACAACGCTAAGTGCTGACAAGAGGAACAGGAACTCCCTCGCATCCATTGCTGGTGAGGATGCAAAATGGTGCATTCACTTTGGAAGACAGCTGGTCAGTTGCTTACAAAACTAAACATACTTTTACCAAATGATCTATCAATTATACTCCTTGGTATTCAATCAAAGGAGTTAAAAATTGATGTCCACACATAAACCGGCAAACGGATGTTTACAGCACCTTTGATGTGGTTCAGATGGTGAGTGAGCACAGAAATAGTGGAACAGCTAAACGATGGAATATTATTTAGCACTGAAAAGAAATGAGTTATGAACCATGGAAAAGACATGGAGAAGAGGTAAACACATAATACTAAGTGAAAGAAACTGATCTGCAAGTCTGTGTGTTCTATGATTCCAACTGTATAACATTCTAGAAAAGGCAAAACTTAGTAGTTACCAGGGAAGGGATGAATGGAGATGAGGGGAGTTCAGAGGATTTGGGGGCAGTGAAACTACGCTATATGATACTATAATGGAGGACACATGTCACTAGATACCTGTCCAAAGTCAGAGAATGTGCTAGAACGTACCCCACCAAGAGTAAACTCTAGTGAAAAGTATGGAGTTTGAATGATAACGACGTGTTAATGTGGGTTCATCAATTGTAACAACAGCACCCCCTTGGTGGGGGACGTGATAGGATGGGAAGCTCTAGAGGGGAGCAGGAGGGATGTGGGAGCTCTCTGGATTTCCTGCTCAACTTTGCTGTGAACCTCAAACAGCTCTAAGAAATAAAGTGAATTCATTAAATAAATAATATCACGTCATGGAAGAATATGTAGAACACAAACTAGTCCTTAATACTTTGTCGTCTGTCTCATTTTCCTAATCTATCATTCTTATTGGAACAAACATACCTGCCCTCCTTTGGGCTCTCAAGGCTCAAAGAGTTTCCTAAAACCAGTTGCAAACTGCAAACACCCTTTAATCTCTTTGTCTTCGGGGAGTTTATTCCTAATGCTAATGTCAAAAGTCAAAGACATCGTAGCTTCTCCAAGAGCCAATTATAAACCGAACATTTTTCAGTAGGAGAAAACATAAATAAATTGTGGAAGTGTTTACCGCCTGGTGTCTTCAGACTATTGGTTATGAAGATAAATGTGTTTGAAATGTGTATTTGGACACTGTAGGAGACAAGTGTCCATTAGAAATGCTAGGTCTTGAGAACGTGCTTAGTGACAATACCCACTTAGCAAACTGCATTTATTTGCATTTGTAATGACATTATTTATGCAAAGTATAACACAATAATTGTAATCGATGGGAAAGGAGGAAGCTGCTGGCTGGGACAGAGGGAGAGAATTTGGAGACTTCAGCTTTAATTGCAAAGTAGTTTCAAAACAGTCCATTACGAAACTTCTGATTTTCTGCTGAAAGCCCTGAGGCCTTAGCTCTCCTGGCTGTTTTGTAAAAGAAGCCTTCCTTTGCCCCAGGTTGAAGTCTCAGTTTTGAGAGACATGCCTTGTGTCAGCTTCTGGAATTCGTGAACTTTCTTTTGTCCCCTCTGCCTTTGCCCCTGCCGTCTTGCAGTGGCGGCCACAGAGTGAGTTTGGAGGTCATCAGAACCAGAGCTAAAGCCCGGCTATCTTGCTTACTTGTGGTTTGCGCTCAGTAAATTGTTGAATTCTGTTGCCTGACTGCTAGGTTGCGGCAAGGATGCTTCCTCTGGCTGCTGTGGGCGAGGCGAGTGGCAGGGCCTCTCAAGGCCTCTCAAGGCGGGTGCAGCAGGCTCCAATCATGTCCTCTCAGCCTCTGAGGGTCAATGAACACATGAATGAATGAATGAATGAATGAATGAGTGTCAGAATTCTACAGTCAGCACTGAACTAGGTGTGCTGAAACAATGGCTGAGATTCACTTGGCAGTGCGAGCAGGGAAGGTAACTGACCAGTTACGGCCCTTAGATAAGTGTGTTTGAGAGATGAAGAAGAGTAAAGGAGGACCTTCAGGCACACCATCAAAGGGGAAGTTGACATGTCATTGCGAAATGTGTGATGCAAGAGGTGAATGAAGCTGCGTCTGCTGACCTGAGACCGCCATCCGTACGTGGACCAGCTAAGTCCTATTAACCGCGAGACAAGTCACAGCCCAGAGTGGCTAGGAACAAAATGTGGGGTGGGAGGACTTTATACCTTAAACATGAGGGTGGGTTGTGGTTTGGGGTGTAACAGCCACCGTGGTTAATACGTGATCTTCTCGGCTCTTGAGATAAAGAGCAGAATATCTCCCCAGGAAGAGGCCAGAAGATCTTGTGCGTCTTAGGGGGGGTTCCTCTGGGAAGGACACGTCAGTTACGTGGGATTCTAGCCAAAAAGGCATAACTCAAATCTATTCACTAGAAAACTTCAGCCAAACCCACAGTAAGGGATGTTCTAGAAACCATTGGCTTGTATTCTTTAAAAAATGTCAATGTCATAAAAAACAACTAAAAAAAAAAACAAACCCAGACAGACCCAGGCACCATTCCAGGCGAAGGAGACAAAGGGATGTCTCTATCCTCTATGTGGCCCCTGCTTGGATCCCGCATGGGGTAAAAGTCAGTCTAAGAGGAATTCTTGAGGCAATTGATAAAACGGAATATGGATTGCACATTAGATAAAAATATCTTGCCCTTAAATTCTTTGAATTTGGTAACCAAACAGTGGCTATGGACAGAGAAGTTCTTTTATTCTTAGAAAGTACACACTGAAGTTTTGAGGAGTAAGAAGGTGTAATGTGTGACTTTTTTTAAGATTTATTTTTATTTATTTATGCATACTGGGGTGCAGGCCAGTGGTGTGTGTGGGGGAGGGCGGTGAGAGGATTCGCCAGAGACAGAGTGGGGAGCAGAACAGGCAGATCCACTGAAATCTACTGCTGAGGGGAGCAGCGGGGAGACAGGAAGGGTCTGCCACGCCCTGTGGGTCAGCTCTCTGGCAGGGGACGGAACTCGTGTGCAGTGGCTGCGGATAGCTTCATAGTGTTGAGACTTACCTGCTGCGCCACCAAGGAGGGCACAGGTTGTGTGACTTTTAAATTACTTGGAAAAAAATCACAGGGCGTTTGAAAACCACTGGTATACTTCAATTAATTTTCCTAGCTTCATCAACTAAAGACTTCAGAGACAATCAGCCTCCTCTTCTTCCTGATAGAGAAAACTTACCATGTGCTTATCACAGGGGAAGGGTAGGTTTTATTCAGTTCTCGCAATACTTGCTATGAATTATTACGTACTCTTTGTGCAGATGAGGAAGTGGGGGGCACGGAGAGGTTAAGGAAATCTCCAGAGTCACGTGCTCCCAGGGCTGGAGCCAACGTTTGAATCCAAGGATGGGCTGATTCTAGGGCCAACCTCTCGCCGCTCTGCTGTGGAGCGGAGCTGGAAACCACACGTCCAGATGATGGGATTTGACTATGGTAAAACCAACCTGTTGTCAGCTCTTCCGAAGCTAGTCCTTAATTGCACATCGAGGAAGGAAGCCGTGTGGCAGTGAGAGCAGGGGGCGTGCCGATAAGTGGGACCTCCCTGTCCCTCCTCCAGTTCCTGACAAATATAAGGCCAGGCCTGTTGGCTCTTCCTGACGACTAATTCGGTTTTCCTAGCAGTCTCCAGCCGGTGGGGTGGGGTCTGAGGATGCCACTCCCCAGAGATGGACCCTCCTTGAGCACCGGAGTCTCCCCGCCATGAGGTAGAGGCCTTCGTAGCTTGAAACGAGGAGACGGGTGAGGCCTGGGGAAACCCAGAAGCGATTTAACTGGAGGCATTTCTTAAGAGATAGGTCAGGGCCTCCCCGGTGGCGGTGGCGCAGCGGTTAAGCGCTGCGCTGTGGAGCTGTCGGCAGCGGCGACGCGAGTTCGACGCCCGGCTGGGGAGATTCCCACATGGCGAGGCAGACCTCTCCTGCCTCGCCCGCTGCTCCCCTCAGCCGTGTGTTTCTGATCTGCCTGTTCTGCTCCCCACTCTGTCTCTGGTGAACCCTCTAGCCGCCCCACACCTCTGGCCTGTATCCCAGCTTGTATGTGTAAATAAAAAATAAATCTTTCAAAAAAAAAAAAAAAGAGA
>PVIJ01021131.1:0-19208 GCA_004024925.1 Scalopus aquaticus | reverse complement strand
CCATGTTTAGCAGTCTGAGGAATCGCCATACAGCCTTCCATAGTGGTTGGACCAGTTCACATTCCCACCAGCAGTGTAGAAGAGTTCCTTTTTCTCCACATCCTTTCCAGCATTTGTTATTGCCTGCATTTTTAATGTGTGCCATCCTCTCAGGTGTGAGGTGGTATCTCATAGTGGTTTTGATTTGCATTTCCTTGATACAGGTTAAACATGCATCTGTACTATAATCTAGCATTTCTGTTTGTAGATATTTACCTAAGAGATATGAAGGCATAGATCCACTAAAAGGACTTTCACGAGAATGATCATAAGATCATTATTCATAAGAATCAAAATGGGAGTACAATGCAAATGCCCATCAGTTGGAAAATGGATGAACAAAGTATGGTATAGTCACAATAAAAATTCCAATTACAAAATAAATAAAATTTAACTAATCCATGTGCCACCTGGATGAATCTTAAAAACATTATGCTGACTGAAGTCAAACACAAACAGTACATACCACATTTTCCCATTTATATAAAGTCCATATGATACAAATCTCTGCTGATAGAAACTAAAAAGTGGCTGCCTGTGGGGATTGGTGGGAAGAGAAGGCAAGGGAACTTTCTGAGGTGAAGGAAATATCCTATATATTTTTTGAGGGACTGTTTATATGGGATTATACATTTTAACAATTGAACGCTGAAGATCTACACATTTTATTATATGTAATTCACACTTCAGTCATAATATATGTATTCCTAGATTTGAGGCTATGTAACAAAGCAACAGTGACATATAGCAGCTTATATATAACCAAAGTTATTAATTTTTCACTCTTGTCACAGTTCAACTGTTCTGAGCTGGAGGACCCACTCTCCTCAAAGCAGCCACTCAGGGAACAATATTCTTATGCTCTATCTGCTCAGACATTCCCTAAAGTTGTCTTCCACTGTGTGGTCAAAGCAGACTTGCTATTATGTCCATGTTCTAGTGCGTAGGTGAAGGGGGAAAATTCCGGGAATTTCCTTGTCCTAAATTTGAGATGATCTGGAATTCAAGCACCTGACCTTCACTCCCATCCCAGTAGCCCAGAATCAGGCAAGTGGCCGTGCCTCGCTGCACACTCCTCATGTGAGCGTGAGAGCAAGGAGCTAGAAGAGCATACGGAAAGAGAAGGTAAAATAGAATCACCTAAGAGAGCGGGAAAGTAAACAGATGGAGGAAGACAACATAGCATCAGAGAGCATGCAAGGTCCCCTTGAGGTTTGTGATTAGAAATTTCGAGCGAGACCAGTTAAGAGAATCGTTCTTCTCAAAGCATGCTCAGCTGCTCTGTGCAAACATGGAATAGCCTGAGAATTGTATTCAACAAGGGATGGATTTTCTAAGGGAGTATAATGATGAGAGAGAGAGCCTGGGGAATCGTGATTGTATGTTGGAAATGATTATAATGATTCAGCACTTTAGAGACCAATAAGTAGTTAAGGATTCAGTCGATGTCATGACCCTAGAAATGCGGAGGGCCATCAGGTAACCTGCCAACAATTTCTGTCATTATTACATCGCAGTACAGTGAATGGCGCCTTTAAGACAGAGCTAAACAACACAATCCGAAGGGTCAAATAACACTGATGTATCAGGGAGGTAGATGCACAACTTTACACAACAGTAATCAACTATGCCTTTACCCTTAAGGAGAAAAAAATGAATGAAATAAAAATAGAAAAAATATTAAAATGATAAAACATAAACGAAAGTAATTCCCTAATAAATCTATCCAGATAAGGCAGATTTACTTAAGGTGCTTTGTTATCATCTAGTGACTAAAGGACTCCAACCACTTACTTTTGTAAATGAAGAAACCAAGATCTAGAAAATATGACAGAGCCTGAACTAGAACAGAGGTCTTTCCATTACACCATGCAATTTTAAAGGGTTTAGATATAGTCCTGCCTAATGCCAAAAAGATTGGCTAGATGACCTCCTGACATTCTTTTAAGATATATGCTTTGATTCTAAAATACCTTCTACCAGATTATAGACCCAATACCGTTAACACTATTATCTTAGCCTCTTCTTTTCCAGCTTTAATGAGATAAATTGATGAATAAAAATTATATATAACAAATAACATGATGATTTGATATTTGTACACATTGTGAGATGCTTACCACGATCAAGATATCTTAGCCTCCTCATAACTTTCTGTAATCCTTATCCTAAAGACTCACGGAGGCTAAGAGTTCAGTGTATTCCTTTGATCGTTTCTAGAAAAACTAAGGGATGATGATTATAGCTAAGATTGTAATGGAAAAGTAGCAAGTTTTACAGAATTTCCTAAGTAATTTTCAACTAAAGAACTCTGAAGATGAGCTTAAGAACTGTAACCAGGAGGGCCTCCCTGGTGGCACAGCGGTTAAGCACGCTGCGCTGTGGAGCTGTCGGCGCTGTGGAGCTGTCGGCAGCGGCGACGCGAGTTCGACGCCCGGCTGGGGAGAATCCCACATGGTGTGGCAGACCTCTCTTGCCTCGCCCACTGCTCCCCTCAGCAGTGTGCTTCCATCAATCTGCCTGTTCTGCTCCCTGCTCTGTCTCTGGTGAGCCCTCCTCACCGCCCCATGCCTCTGGCCTGTACCCCAGCTTGTATGCATAAATTAAAAAAAAAAAGAACTGTAACCAGGAGGCAGTGCTTATTGAATTTTTTCTTACATTGCTGAATAATTTCACATTACTTAGGCTGTGTCATTATGTATTTCTATCACAATAGGGGAAAAACATTAAATTAATGAACGTCGTGCCTCGTTTGTCAAGATCTGAGTCACTGGCATGAAGCATCTTTTATTGTAAATGCAATTTGGGAGGTTCAACCATACTTTTCCTACTTGGAAATACTTGAGCGGTGAGTACTGAGCCATTTTACTAATACATTGAGCACTAAAAATAATTTGACGTATGGGAAAGCTATTTGAGACTAGATAATTAAAAAGGAAAACTAAATGAGAGGCTGCATGTTTTATTTTCACAGGCTACAGCTTTTGTGAAGAACAGTAAGACTTTTCTGAAAGTACTTATAGAATATCATATTGTTGAAAGTGTCATGAAGAAAATTCCATTTCCCCAGTGTCGTTCACTGTGAACACCTCAGGACTGGAAGGAAACAATGAATAAAGGTTAAAATGATGAAACTGGCTAATCCATATTTCAACTATTAAATTATTGAGGCCACAAAAAGAATTCAGGGCAGGGTGGTAAAACCAAACCAATCCAAGAGCCAACTGTTACAGGGCAACCCCAAAGGGAAATGGGGTGTCCTGGATGTGAGTCCTCACCCACACTTAAAAAAACTGAGAATAAGACCCAAGGGCAGGCACACATAGAAGGTTAATAAAACATTCATTTACAAGGGAAATGCAAAGAGGGGGAGCAGTGAGAGAGGGAGATTAAGAGATAGATCAATTGGTCAACAGTACTACCTGCAATGCTGTCTCAGCTGGGATCCCAGGTGCATGCTGATGGAAGGCAAAACCAAGCAGCCCCCTGCAGGCCCAAATGTCTTTGGTTTTATGCCAAGCATGGCTGCTTAACTACCCTCTTAATTCACAGGACACCCCCCCCTTTCAGGAAGTCAAGAGTCATGGCAGATTCATGGCAGTATGGGAATTGTAATCCTTGACGCATGGTTTCTCTGGGATGGAGGTGGGGTAGCATCCATAAAACATCAGTGGGTGGAGTTCATTCAGGACATGCTGTTCCCCAAATAGAACTATTGTGAATTTTAGGTCATTATTACTTTCTTTCATTGCTTATGATTTTCATTTAGAAACACTGTTGGTGTCTTGATCTTCTATGTACAACTTGATGAGGAAATCTTCCTAAAATTTATTGTAAATATTTTTTTTATTTTCTATGTAAATCATATTATCTACAGATAACTTTCTTTCTAAACAATAGACTCATTATCTGAGATTTTGGGAAAGATGTTTAGCTTATAGCCAACCTCCTGCGTTCAAATCCAGTTATGGAACTTATAATAGAATCTTAAGTAAGATTGTCTGTATCTCTGGATGTTAACTCCAGTTCTGCTGGAGTTATATTTCATATGTATCTTCATATTGGTTGTACCTTGAAGAATTGTGAGAATTAAATTAAACATGAGGGTTCAATTAAATTCAATACATTTGATTGAAAGTACTTATCATTTCTCTGGCTTTTAGATCTCTCTCCTTCTGGCACAGGGGTACCTTCTTTTAAATTCAGCTATATATCAAACTAATTTTTATTAAATCTTATCCAGCATGCTGTGTTTATAGTAGGATGGGGCCTATTATCATGGCTTACTACTTCAGATTTCAGGAAGTAGACTAGGTCAAGTTTCCTTAAAGTGTAGTATAAAATAAAACTTTGGATCATCACTGTTGGAAATGTGCTGTTAAAACTAAAATATAGCACATAAGCACATTAAAGCTTAATAATCACCTTTGGGGGATTTCTGACTTTTTGTTCCAGGATAGAAAAGCAACCAAAGTCATCGTGAAGAGGAGAATACCAATTATTTAGATTTCTTTACTTCATTTTCCATACGAAGAAATTCTCAGTTCCACAAAGGTAAGAGGAGAGCCTCAAAATGCCACAGTAATGGTGCTTTTCCCCTAAACTTCAGAGCATTATTGACTTTCTGATTCAACTTGCCTTAATAATGCATTCTTAAGTGTTTGAGGGCCTGATGTGGCACTAGCAGGGCTGAAACAAGCAAGGCAATTTCAAGCAGAGCAGAGAGACATTGGACTACAAATCTGATTTGGTTTAGGTGAAGAAAAGAAATTTTCCACATGAAGCTTACTGGAGGCTGTGGTGACACAACAGTCCATCTGTTTGAAAACCCTTACACTGATTAAATGTGGCCTATTTTAATTTAGCTTTCAATAAGTTTAGATTTTGTGATTCAAATTTTTTTCAGGAGATATTCTCTACCACACTATTGTTAGTACCTAACCAGTGAATTCTGTGGTTGCTCAGGGACCATTCAATTTATGTTAGAACTCTCGAAGTCATACCTTCAAAGGACAGAGTTAAGGTTAACAGAGGCAATCAGTTGGGAAATGCCTTTCTGAATGCAAGAAGATGATCACAGGATTAGCAGTAGAGGCACAATGCTGATGAGTAGTTGTTTTTTTTCTCTCTTACATATTGAAATGAAGAATCAGGTAAGCTTAGTGTTTGATAGCTAATTTTGAACTTTCAGAAAGAAATTTGCCATCTTGTTACCAGTTGCCTAAAGAACTGAGGTCTTTATAGATAGAGAGAAAATTCTTCCTGCACAGGCAACAGCTATGAACAGTGGTGTGACTGAGAAAATGAGGCCAAGAAACATCTCTGGGGGGGGCCTGGGGAACGAGCAGTAGCCAATGAAATGACTCATACAGTTGGAAGGTTCTACCTGCTGGAAAATCTTGCCTCATCTCAGTCTCAGAGAGTTTCTTTATCAACTCCTGGTTCTTCTGAAGTATTTGAAGATTGAACACATGCCATGTGAGATAATTTCTCAAGTGCTCAAGTGAGGAACCCCTTAGCAGAACAGTCCTTAGAACCACTTGAGGTTGGCTTTTACACTACAATAATAATTTTTTTGTGAAAAATTAGCCAGGTACATCAGAACTGAAATCATTCTTACAAACTTTTAAACTATTTTAAGGACAAAGGAGTTGTTGAAATAAATGTTCTTTATAGGGATGACGGTGGTTATATGAAGTAATGGTAAGATTCTCGTTACGATAAGGATTAAGAAGTAAAATATGAAATTGACCTTAGGTATGTGAATTCTTTCCATTTTTCTTTAGACCATGACCAATTAGATAGGGCGGTAGTATTTATTAGTGAGGAATTTCAAAAAGGAAGCTTTATGATAGTTTCTGTGAAATATAAATCAGAATTGAGTTCAAAAGCATGCCAATATACCTCATAAATTCTACTCATTTATTAAGTAGCTAGGGAAAGAGGGGTGCAAACTTGTTAAAATTTCTTGCTACATAGCAATATATTGATAGTTATTCACAGAGCTCAGGTTCCCAGATTTTCATTCCTGTGACTACACTTATATTACATTCTTGACTCTCTCATTCAATTTCTATTGCTTATGCAGACACTAGTTGTTTAGAGCTTGAAGCTATTACCAAGGCACTTCCATGTACCATGGGATATAACCTAAATATAGTCTGTTTACAAGCAAAATGGCTGAGAGAGAGAGAGAGAACATCTCTTAGGCCTTGTTCATGTAAACTCAAATTTATAATATGTTGCATTGGGCCACCTCCTTGGGGGCAGACACAAAAAGAATGGGTGTTTCTTGACATTAGTGTTTGACATTTTTGCTACATGCACAAACCAAACACATATTTATACACACACTATTTACATGGAAGTGTATAATTGGTAAGATTATATGCTATTTACATGCAAAAATGTAAAGAATAAAACTAGTGGGTCTGTATTTCCCACTGGCCCTTTCTATCCATGCTATTCTCTGCCAATTTCAAGACTTTCACCATTGTTCTGTCAGGTTTAGCCCCCTTGCTTGAAAAAGTTTCCAAGGTTGTTATCTGTACAGGTGCCTGAATGTACTCAGCAAATGAGTGAGCCACCCATAAATTAAAAGGTGATACGTAAGGCTCAGAAAGTGTGTTTTGCTGCAGTTATATTTGAAAATGAATTTGTAAGTACAATGACTGTAATGTTTGTACTATTATAAATTAGAGCCTTTATTTTGAAAATATAAATCCAAAGAATTGCAGTGAAAGTATTTGAAATAACTGTTCTCATTCTACATTGTTTATAACTCAAATTAGTCTAGCCTTTTAAAAACTCAGAAAACTAGGAAAATAAATGAGAGTTATCTCATTCATGGCAATAACAGATATTTCTGTTCTGGAATGAATATTTCCTTAAAGAAGTACAGTTGTTTCAGGCTCTTCCAAAAAAACCATTTCTTCATGAACAAAAGCGTATTCAAAAACAAAAAAGAGATTCAACTTCTAGAAATGGTGGTATCAGGAGTTCCATGAATCAGTCCTCCAGACAAGCAACCATTGGTAAAAAAAAAACCATCTAAAGTCTCTTGAAATTGTCCTAAGGGCACAAAAGCAAATGAATATTTTGTCAAGAAAATATACTAAATCTGAGTAAGAACAGTGAGAATCTATGGCACTTAAGCCACAGTCTGATCCTATCCTCCCTCCTCATCACAGTTCAACATGGCAGGACTTCCACATAAGGCAGTATGGTCAATAAGATGAGGTTCTTTTTCCCCCAGCTCCAAGCAATGGCTACAGTATATCTCAGCTGAGACGTAAGCCACTCAAATTTCTCATCTCCCCTAGCTCGTTGTTACAGGATGAAATGAAATTAGAAAAGAGTAACAGAAATACGTTTCAGGAATTCACAAATATATGGAAATTAAACAACAATCTCCTAAGTATCCACGTAGTCAAAGGAGAAATCACATGAGTAATTAGAAAAACAACTGAGAGAAAAAAAAAGAAGACATACCTGTCACAATTTATGACAATAAAAGCAGTACTCAGAAGTATGGATAGCTGTAAACACATATATTAAAAAAAAACAAACATAAAGCTCTCAAATGAATAAGCTAACCCACAACTTTTAAAAAGAAAGGAAAAAAGCAAATTAAAGCTAAGGCAGGCAAAGGAAGAAAAGAATAAAAATTGAGTCAAAGAAATAAAATGAAGAAGGAAAAAAAACAGAAAAAAATCAATGAAATAATTATTTATATGATCAGAACTTACAAACCTTTATCAAAGCTAATATAAAAAGAGACAAAAATTAAATTATTAAAATCAGGAATAAATGATTTATATGCTAACAAACTGGATAAAAAAACTAATTAGATGATATAAATAAAATGAGAAAATTCCTAGAAAGATACAAACTACTGAAAATGACTCAAGAACAAGTAGAAAACCTGAACAACAATATAGCAAGAGATCAAGTTAATGATTAAAAAACTTCTGACAGTGACAGTCTAGATTTAGATGACTTCACTATTGAATTCTATCATGTATTTAAAGAAGAATAACTACCAATCTTTTATATAAACTTCCAGAAAATAGAAGAAAGGGGAACTTCTCAAAGCTGGTCATTGACACCTATGATACCTTTATACGGAATGACATAATGCTATCAAGGAAAGAAAATTACAGACCAGTATGCCTAATGAATATGGATGTAAAAATCCTCAGCAAAATGAATCTAGTAATATATTAAAAGCATTATACATCAGGAACAATTGGCATTATTCCAAGTATTCAAGGATGGTTCAATATTCAAAATCTGATTAACATGACCTTCCATATAAACAGGCTAAAGAAGAAAAATAGGTTATTCAAGCTGTTACTTAGAAAACATTTGACAGAATTCAAAACCCCTTCATGATAGAACTGTCTACAAATTGGGAACAGAAGGTATTTGGGAATGAGTTGTTTTCTCCCAAATGCATTTACATGTAGAAGACCTAACCCCTATTACCATTGGTGGGAATATAAATTAGTATGGTCATTATGAAAAAACTATATGGAGGTTCCTCAAAAATTGAAAATGAAACTATCAGAGAATAATGCAATTCTACTACTGAGTATAATGGAAATGAAATGAAATCAGGACCTCAAAGAGATATTTGCACCCCCATCTGCTGTGCAGCATTATTCACAGTAGCCACCATATAGAAAACTGTCTGTCAACAAAAGAATGGTGTGGCACGCACACACACACACACACACACACACACAGCAAAATATTTTCCAACTATAAAAAGAAGGAAATTCTGCCACTTAGGACAACATGGATGAATCTGGAAGACTTTATGCCAAGTGAAAGAAACCAGACAGAAAAGTTTGTCTCTGCATGATCTTACTAATATGTGGAATTTTTTAAAATCAAGATCATAGAACCAGAGAATGAATCAGTGTTTTCCAGGGGCCGGCAGGGCATGGGGGAAGGGGTAAATGATGATGTATTGATCAAAGGAAACAAACTTTCAGCTATAAGATGAAAAAGTTCTGGTAATCTACTGGGCCAGTGGTAGCCATATTTAATGCATAAGGCCTTCCCACATGGCTTGCACTCGTCCTCCCTAGCACCAAACCTTCGTTGCTCCAGTGTGGACTGAGCTGCACCTAAATGCTTTCTAACATCACCTCCCTAAGCTTCTCACCAGTTTGATTCCTCACGGGCTGTATTAAGGAAGTGCTGTGGTGACAGTCTCTCCACATGCTGTGCCCTCATGGTCTGTGTGAGCTGTATGGCCTCTCCCCAGCATGAATGATGTTGTGTTGGATGAGAGATGTTCTGGCCAAGAGTTTCCCGCATTCCTTGCACCCACAGCTTCTCTTTATTTTTTAAATAAAGACTTATTTATTTATGCATACAAAAACTGGGGTGTAGGCCAGAGTGTGGGGGCGGGTGAGAGGATTCACCAGAGACAGAGTAGGGAGCAGAACAGGTGGACCTACTGAAATACACTGCTGAGGGCAGCAGCGGGTGAGACAGGAGAGGTCTGTTGTGCCATGTGGGAAGCTCCCTGGCTGGGGATCGAACTTGTGCCGCAGTGGCTGTGATAGCTTCATAGTGCTGAGACTCAACCCCTTGTACCATCAGGGAGGCCCCCATCAATGGTTTCTCTTTAGTGTGAATGTGCTGGCGCCTGTGAGTTGTGGCCATGGAGAGGCTGCCAGCACTCAGGGCTCCCCGATATGCCCTCTTCTGTGCCAAGCTAAGGTAGAGCTGTCTCAACAGACCTGCCTGCGTTATCTGACTCCAGGGGTTTTCTTTAATGTTTCTTTAACGCATTCTTTTATGCTGGACAAAGGGAGGGTTGCCTTGAAAAAAAGGGGTGGATACCCAAGGAGAGTGGGGAGATGACGGTGGGAAGAAAGGATGAAAGGGGCCAATTTGGTAATGTGGTAGCACTTTGGTGGTGGGCAAGTGAAGCATCTGCACATATTGGGGTGTGAACCTGTACCCCCAAATTATGTATTAATAGTTTTTAAATAGGTGCTAAATCAATAAAAGGTGATTAAAAAGTAAAAAGCAGCGTGGTCTGAGAAGGCCTTCCCGCCCTCACTTCACTCACTGTGGAAATCACTTGACACCAACAAGGACATCAGGAGGAGGGAGCAAGGACAATGGTCGAGATGCTCACAGCGTCAGGGCGGCAAGACAGCAGCAGCTGAATCATAGGGGTCCTCGCTGTGAACCTGGCGCTGTGCTCAGGACGTCACCTGCTACGCCAAAGTGATGAACTGTCGCCGGCACTGGAGCCAGCCTCCTGGGTCTGAGTCCGGTCGCACGGAGAGTTCCCACGTCACCAGCTGTCGGGAGGCAGAGAGAGAAGATGTTCACGAGCACACGCAGGGATCCCTGCACACGCTTGGCTACTTGCACTAATCTTGCAGCCCATGAGGCCAACACCGTCATCATCTCGTGTCACAGCAAGGCGGGTGCAGGGACACCTCCAAGCCAAGCAGTGACGTGTCGAACGAGTACACACCCAGGTCCCTCTGGCCCGTGGTCTTCTTCAGCCCCACAGAGCGGCCCACCACCTCGTTCTCCAGAACTGTCTCCGTAGATGACATGCCCCGCATTGAGTTCTTCTGAGGCTTTCTAGAACACACTTCCCTGCCTTGGTCCATGCGGTTCCCTCACCTGGAGTCCACCCCTCACACATCCTCATCCTGAGCCGACGCCCATGCAGCAAAGGTGACTTTAGGTGTCACCCCCAGGTCTCCGTGACACGCTGTGGCTGTGGTCTTGCTTAGAGCAAATGCTGGTCGTTGACATACTGAGGTTGAGTTTCTGTTTTTTGACAGCTGTGTGACCTTGAACAAGACTCTTCCCTTCTCTGAGCCTCAAGTTCCTCCTCTGTAAAGGAAGGACAATAATGGACTCTAACTCCCAGGAGAGGAGAGTTTCCCGAGGGGTGCGCAGGAAGAACCCCTCGTCTACACCAGGGGCTCAGTGAAGGCCGGGGTGACGACTGTGTTGATATGAGCATTTTTCCTACTTACTCTCTCAGCAACCTGGAAAAGCTCAACCCAGCATGCATCTTTGTTTTGGTAATTGTGCCAAATTCCCTGCACAAAAATGCCAAAACGAGGGCAGGCAGGGACGGGGCTATTTTAGCTAGAACTGCCAGGAAAACTGCTTCAAAGAGGCGACATTTGAGCAGAGCCTGGAAGGATGTGAAAGGGCGGCCAAGGGGAGATCTGGCACCGGTGTCCCAGTCAGAGGGAAACCCAAGGGCAAAGGCTGCGGGGTGCTCGGCGCGCTCAGGCTGCTGTGGCTGCGTGGAGTGAGCAGGGAAGAACAGGAGGACAGAAGGCCCGGGGTGGGCCCCCAAGACATGGGGCCAGTGGATGGGACCCCCACAGAGCTCGGGAGGGGCTGGATGTGTTCTAAGTGCGCTGGGAGTCTGAGGAGGGGAGCCCCGTTTGCTCATCTCCACACCAGTGCTGCTCTAGGCCTGGGATGGCGCGTACCCAGGAGCCCACACTCCGGTGGACAGAGCATCTACAAGGAACTAAGAAATGATCCAGAGCACCCTGGAGACAGCAAAAGGTGACGAGACAAGCACGACTGGGGATGGCTTTTCACGGATCAATCAAGGAAGGCTTCTCAGAGGAGGGGGCACTGGGGTGAGCCTGGAATGTAGTGAGTGTGGAGCCATGAGGATAACAAATGGAAAATTAAGGCAAGCCCTGACAGCACTCAGGGTGACAGTTAACTGGGCCTGCGGTATGTTGACATCCAAAGGGACCGCTGGGACCCAGTGAGTGCTGTCTCGTAGCAGCTGCAGGAACTTGCACAGGACAACCTCTCTGGGCCTCCATGTCCTCAGCTGTCAAATGGGCGCAACAACAGTGCCCGTCTCATAGGGCTATTGGCATCAAAAGCTTTAGCAGGTGTCAAATGCTAAGAATCGGCACTTCCTGCCCACAGGATTGACACTGGTCAATGCTTGTGGTGCGAATTAGGGGAGGAGCCTTTGAAACTGCGGGCGATTTTCCTGCTTTTGAAGTACTTAAGGAAGTGAGATATTTAATAAGATACTTGATTTTCATGAAAGGTTTAGTGGTAGAGTTGCTTTTCGAACAATTAGTGAGAATTTGCATGAGTGTAACTAGTCAAATTCATAACCTTTCAATTTCTGTTGTGTTTCTGTGTACAGAAGTGTCGCAAGAAGCAATTTTTTCATAAATAAATAAATTCAGGTGGGTCTGAGCAGGCCTCAGGGAGATGCGTGCAGGTTCAACAAGCAGCCTGCTGCTACATGCTCCCCTAAAGGCGAACTTCCCCAAGGAGACTCCCACTGATAAGGTCATTCCTCCAGCCCGGGCACTTGACGAGCTGGACAAGCTGACCTGCCCCTGCCCTGGTTTGCGCCACCGGCAGATCAGACTCTTGCTCACAGCGAGTAGAGACAGCGTCCTGAATAGGCATCATCTTGCAGTGCTGGACCCTGACCCAGGACAGGCCTCGTCTCTTGCCTCAGGCAACAGCCAGAACCCCCAGACACTGAGGGCACCCTCTTCTCCGGAAGCCGCCTCCCTCCAGGGATGCCCAGGGAACACCACTCTTGAGCACCGCACTGTCTGGGCATAATCAACTGGGCTCTAGTGACCTCAGCTGGCGCCCTCACTCGAGGCTGTAGCACTCAGAGGTGGGGCTCAGGCGGGGTGGCCACCTGAGAGAGGCAGCACCCCCAGAGCTGGCTCCATCGGAGCCTGTGGCAGGCGCCCAAGGCGGGGGCCGGGGCCGGGGCCCTGGCGGCGGGGTGAAAGCTGGCGGCGACACTGCTGACCCTCCGAGCCCCCGCCGTACAGTGGGGACAAGGCTTTCTTTGTCCTCACCTCGGGGAGACGGGGCTCGCAAGTCCGATCCCGTCCACAAAGCCAAGAACAGCTGAAATAAGCGCGACAAGGACGCAGCCGGAAGTTCTGCCCCGAAGTGGCGAGGACAAGTCCCTCTCAGGGTTCCTCATTGGTCTGGCGCCCAGGCGCTCGGCGCACAGCCTTCTGGGTAATGTAGTTTTCCCTCATCCTCGGGCCGAGAC
This sequence comes from Scalopus aquaticus, assembly GCA_004024925.1. NCBI lineage: Eukaryota > Metazoa > Chordata > Mammalia > Eulipotyphla > Talpidae > Scalopus > Scalopus aquaticus. The sequence goes on along the minus strand of PVIJ01021131.1, from coordinate 6,100 downwards.
CAAGCATCTGGGAGCCCAGAAATATGGTGTCCTTTGATACAGGTAACCTAGGAGTCTGGAGTCAGTTTGTGAATGTCAGTGTTTTCAGTCAGGGACAAGAGAAAAGCCTTCAGACAGGATCACGATGGAGAAGATGGAGGAGGCATGCCAGGTGATCTTGAAGCGTAGAGGAGGTTGACTCCTGCCTCAAGTTTCAAGGGTTAAAAGAAAAAAAAAATCACTCTTGCCTGGGTAATTAGATTGTTTTCAAATCAGCAGACAACACTATTTATCCAGATATTTCTTACCTTATATCCTAAGATATATTCAGTTCCTTTTAGGAATATGAAATCTATCTGAAGGGGGAAAAAGTCGTTTGCCAAGTACCATTTCCGTGAGGAAAGTGGAAAAGAATTGCCCCAAAGCTGAGTAAATCTTCTGGACCATGAGCTCATCTCTTTGCTAGAAACTGATTATCACTTCACCGGAAATTCCAGTATCAGGAGTTGAGATTATCTCAGAAAAAGTTTAATTAATTGAAGCTATTAATAATGATTATGTAGTTATTCCAAGATGGTCGTAGAAATGGTGTTGGGTAAACATGACTGTGGCACATGAAAAAGTTTAGGATCTGACTGAATTTTGATCAGGGGACTTTGAAGTCTGAAAAGCAGATGACATAGTTATACTAGAAACCACAGAGGTCAGTAAGGGAAAGGCTTGTTCTTGTTTATTATTCTTTCACATTTTAAAAGGACAGGTTTGTTAAGAAAAGGAGAAAAGAATAAAGAGAGCCCCCTACATAGTCACAGATGGGCAAGGAGAACTGCCAGGAACAGCTTTTTAATCAAGGGAATTTAAATTAAAAAGAACCGAGGGATTGACGTTGGGGATATCTTGGGGACTAAATACTAGCAATAGGAAACAGCCACGCCTAAGCCCTTAATTAGTATTGTCTGTGTCCTGCAAAATCTAGGAGGCTGGTGCCGGTGGAACCAGGTGAATGAGGAGGAGAGTAGAAGAAGGACGAGCTGCTGGTGAGGGAGCAAAAGGCAGACAAAGGAGGTAAGTCATATTCAATTCATCTTTCCATTTATGTGGTGAATTGGCTCACAGTACACAAGCTATACACTGCCGTGGAAGTAAAGCGGACAGGCATTTGTCACAGTCAGAAGACAAGGAAGTGGGGGAGGGGTGCTTTAAAGTAAAGACAGCTGAGATGAATCCGACAAGGCAGAAGTAGATAAGCAACAAAGATGGGAAGCCTTTTCTAGGCAAAGGCAGAGGGTAGAGTCTGTAAAGGCTTTTGGAGACCCAAGAAAACACTGCTTGTTCTGGAATCCATCTGTTGACTATGACTGGAATCTCAGGTATGATGGAAAAGTTGAGAAGAAACGTGACTGTGGAAATATAAAGAGGTAAGAACTTGAAGGGACAACTGATCATGTATTAATTTAATGGCTGTAGTACTGTTCTTTGAAAGAGCTTTATTAACATGTTCTAATCACAAGTATAATCAATGCAAAATAATTTGAGAGTGAAAAAAAAAGTATAAAAGTTGACATTGGAGAGCATCGATAGGGCCATCAGAGAAATCTGTATTTTGGTGCTTAATGTCCTACCCCAAATGTTTACAATGTATATACTATCTGCATTATATTCTAGATTATGCAGGTTAAGTAATGCTAAAGTGTATATAATACACACATATTTGGATGTGTGTATACACATAGGTGGTTATACATTTTTGTCATCCTAGAAATTGACTCAAACTCTACATTCTACATTGTAACCTTTATTTTCAACACAATATATCCAGAAAAATCTTTCTATGTCAACAAACCTATAATTGTTACCTTTTTTAATGATTGCCATAGTGTTCACATCCTTGCATATCCCATACTAGATATAAGTTCTGGCATCTTTCAGAGTATCCTTAAGAACAATACTTAATAATGCACTTAATTAGTTGTGGATTTTCACATGTTTGCTGCTCATAAACCATCTTTGCTGTTACTGACAAAGCTGCTGTGGAGAACCATGTGTATAAATGCTAGCAAATGTGTTGGCAGTATTTTTCGATTAAATGCCTAAGGTGAAAATGTTATGTAAAAATGTATGTTCTTTTAAGAACTTTATATGAATTGCCAGCTATCTTTCAGAAAAGATTTTTTGCCAGTTCATAGTCTGATCAAAACCAGATGAGAATGCCATTTTCCCCACTCACTTGCCAGCTCAATATAGGAACAGTATTATTCGTTTTTGCAAATATGATTTATGAAAAACTAATCCCACTTTAAAATGTGTATATTTGAGATAAAATATGCTTTTACTTTTTTCAGTATTGATCACTTTTGTGAATTAATTGATTCACAATTTGTGAATTTCTTGATCACCTCCTCTAACTTTTCTCATTTGGTGTTTGTCTTTTCCTTATTTATGAGAACTTTTTATTTATAAAAAATAACTATTGGTACTTTGTTTAGGCAGTAAATATTGTAGTTGCTTCTGCAATGTTAATTTTAACTTTTCCCAATTACATAGCACTCGTGCAGTTGGGGATGGATTGATCCCATTCCCCACACCAGGAGTAGACACACTTGTTGGTCTACACTACAGAGATTGTTCTGTCATCTTTCCTGGGTGATACGTTCAGGCACTGGTACCTAGTTCAGGACTAAGGCAATGAGTGTTTAGTGCTGAGGTGGCCAGTGGCACTCCCATGGAAGAACAGTTGGGGTAATAATACCCCACTTTCCACAGGGGTAGGCACTAGCCAAAGCTTAAGTGCATCAGGTGATAGAAATGTTCCCTGACTAGAGACATCTTTTGGCTGTTAAAGAAACAGAATATTGTTTCTTTTTTTTAAGATTGAATGATTGATTGATTGATTGATGCGTAGAAGAACTGGGGTCTAGGCCAGAGGTGTGTGTGTGAGAGGACTCACCAGAGACAGAGAGGGGAGCAGAACAGGCGGATCTACTGAAGTACACTGCTGAGGGGAGCAGTGGGGAGACAGGAGAGGTCTGCTGTGCCGTGTGGGTCAGCTCCCTGGCTGGGGATGGAACTTAGGCCCTAGTGGTGAGAGCAGTGAGACTTAACCCCTATGTCACCAGGGAGACCCCCCTAAATATTGTTTCTGTAGTATTTAGCTTGCCCGATTCCTATTCTATATACAATTGATGTTCTCTTAAGAACATATTCTGCCGCAATTCAACTGCATATCTTAAGCATCAGTATGAAATGAACTGATCAATTTTAATATTTTAAAATAACTTTCTGCATATGAATAAGATTAAAAAATTTAAAGCAGGTGTATACAAGAACTAAAATAATCTGTCAACAAAATTATGTGACAAGTGTTCATTTCATCTTCAAATGGAGAAAATTATAATTTTCTTCAATTTTCAATTGTGTGAATGAATTTCTGATAGGATTTTCAAATATCTCTATCAGTGGAAACAACAAATCATGCACAAGGATAAATAAAAATGAAGATAAACATAGAAGATTTTAATTACTGCACTTGATTTTCTAGAAATTAAACTAAAGTGATTCTTGATCATACAAAAGGACATTGAGGACTTTTGGTTTCCGTTCTGACATGTAAAAAGCTTGACAGTCAAAACTCCCATCCTTGATGTAAGAAAAAGCTGAACAAACTGAGAGTGAATGATTTTTCTTGCTCACCCCTCCCTCAGCAAATTGAATTTACAAGGCAAAACCCACTCCAAAATTTGGGTAATAGGGACAAACACAGAATCACTGTCAATATTAGTTTACCTGGAGAAGAAGATGCTGGAACCACAGACAGCTAAGTACACTTTGAACAGAAACTTGGATGAATTGCTGGAGGCTGAGTGTGGATAGGGTGAGTGAGAAACTCTTGGGGCAGTGATGCTTAGGAAGGCCACACCTTCATGACCTACCAGATCCCCATCGTGAAGAGCCCAAGAAAGATTTCTTCAGGGCTCTGGCAAGAAGAGCAAAGTACCCATTTTGAAAAAGAGCCTTCTGTACTACAAAGGCCTGCTTCCTGGGGGAAGGACTTTACCAGAGTCTTCTTGGACACAGGGAAAGGGCAGTTATTCATCTGTGTCCCTGTTGCGTCTGGAGCAACGCCACACAGATACAGGGGAGCCGTGGAGCAGGCTACATGGTGCAGGATGCTGCTCAGGGCGCGAGCTCCTGGCCTTTTTACTGATAGAATAATCACAACATCGGTTGTCGGGGGAAGGAAGATGAAAAGAAGAAGAGTGAAAGTAAGAAAGAATGTATCCTATTGTCTATAGCATCAGGGCATGTGGGTCTGCTCTCCAGGCGTTTCTTCTCTGCTTGATGACTCGGTATTAACTGATTGACCAGGCAGTTCTGACCTTGGGTAGGAATGCAGAATTGCAGGTAACTAAATGGTGGCCGGACAGGCCACTTAGGATTAGCAGGCCCACAGGTCCCCTCTAGCTTTCCCATCTCACCCAATGGGGAGGGGAAGCCAAGGAATACTTGTGAAGGCCACAGCAGAAGGACACATTCAAGGACTGAGTTTTAATATTCTAGAACCCGATCCTCCCCATACCTCCCCATTGTATATTTAAAAGGTTTGCAGTATCATAGTATGATATGGTTGGGGGTAAGAAGTACGTGGCAATGGCAAAACCATTATGTTCTTAATAGCTTATGAAAGTGATTGAAGAAAGAAGAAAATTTGGAAAAATACATAAAAATGTAGTAAAAATAATTGTTCAAAAACCCTATGTCCTATAAAAGTTATTTTGTTTTTATTTTTGTTTCATATCATAAGCTCATTTTTAAATAGAGATCAGTAGAATTTCTGATATGGAGAGTTTCCCCTCATTTATACTTCAGTATCTCCCTACTTGGTTTGATTTGAGGTTTCCCATGCAAAAGAACTCACTTTATCGTGATCCCATACCCTCTGTGAATCATTTTTGCCCATTTTTATTGATGTAAATGCGTTTTCCTGTGTCTGATTTATTTGCTTTTCATTTAGTATGCAATTGGAAAGGATTTAAAAGTTTTTAAAAAACAGGCCAAGTTAATTAGCTCATTCGAGAACTGTTGATGGTGTACCTATTTTGGGCCAGGTATTCTACAGGGCTGTGGTGATGAATCAATATTCACGACAGAGAAAAACTCCTGTTTTCATGGAACTACACAGGAGACAGGAGATGGCACGCACGTTACATAACTGTCTTTAATTTACTCCTCCTGATCATTCTATTAGCTATTTAAAAACCAGTTTACATGAGGAAACTAAGTCCTAGAGAGCTCATCTGACCTGTGAACAGCACATGGCTAATACAAAGCTGGGCCAAGTTTATAACCCAATTTTGCCTTTGACTTTAAAGATAATGTCAGGAAATGGCATTGTTCTTGTTACAGGAATGATGATGCTATATCTGAGTGAAGAATGTTCTGAAAGCAAATGGGAAAATGATCAAGCGCAGCTTCTGAGACTCAGCCTGCCTGTTCAATCTTTTAGGATTTAATGGGCATTCTGATTTCTGATAAATCTCCCTTTCTTCCAGAACTATGTCAGACAAACCATCTACGGATGCTGGAGTATGTGTGAGAATCAGAATAGTGCAGGCACTTCCACCCGATATTTGGGAAGGGGCTTTGTTTACCGAGATCCTAACATAAATAGATGAAAGTTTATAGTGGGTCTTAAATCTTAAGACGCCCTAAGGACCAAAATATGTGAGAGTAAAATAATGCAATGTATTTCCTTGTCATGATAAGTCATGTTCTAAACAGAAAGCAGTTTTTCTAATAATCCATCCCTTTGGAACTATACAAAAGTGAGTCTTTTAGAAGAATTATAGTGCTTATAATTATAGAGATAGATGTATCTCTATTTTCCTACAGTTTCCTTCTTTTGGAGGAAAGTTAGATAATAATATATTGACTATATACTGTGATGGACATGAATAAATAGTAAAAAACAAAACCAAATATTCCCAAAACAGATTTAATTTTGTTCTTGATGCAGTCTCTTTTTATGTTTTGTTTTACTTTACATGGTTTCCCTTGAATGGCTTCTTTCACTCAGATGAATTTAGTTTCTTAATTTACTTCAATAATTCTTATTCCGAATTTT
>PVIJ01021130.1:0-19217 GCA_004024925.1 Scalopus aquaticus | reverse complement strand
CAGGACTATAGGGAGGCCGGGTGGGAGAGAGACACTCAGCGGTGGGGGAGGGGGGAGGGGAGGATAAGGGCACAAAATGCAAGAGAGGAGAATACAGGGGACCATGGAGATGGATCACGGGTGAATTGGTGGTGGGCTGCCCAAGGGGAATACAAAATGTAAAAGACACAAATAACAATAAAAAAAATGGAAAAAAAAATAAATAAAATTGAACTAGTCACATGCCAAAAAAAAAAAAAAAAAAAAAACAAATGAGGCTGCTAGTGAGCAGCTGCTACAGAGAATGTTTTTATAGTTTTTCCCTCATATTCCTAGAAGCTTCCTCTGAAGAGTCTCTCATTGTTGCCAGTGAAGAGGGAACAGCTGAGATCCAAAGCCTTCTCCTCAACCTCTGGGGAGCCGAGGCCTGGTCAGAGTACCCAACAAGGAAATGTTTTTAACCAAAACAGTCCTGGCAAAGTTCAGGAACCCACTTGGGTAACACAGAAGCCAGGAGCAGATAATGAAAGCAGCATCTAACTCCCCAAACAGTACAAAGACCAAATAACTAATAGAAGAGTGCTATTTAAATTCTAGATGGAAAATGAAATTCTAGACGGCATGGTGGTGGGCTCTGGGTGCTCTGGCGGTGGGAGTGCTGCGGTGGCTACACCTGAAGGGGGCAATCCCATACTGTCAAAACACTAGCAAATTAATGCATTTTATTAAAAAATTCTATATATTGACTTTTAGTCATTAGATGCAATTTTTAATCACTAGAGAGATTACAGACAAAGTCTGAGCATGTTTAAAAACTGCTTTAAAGTAAATAGGAAAGAATATATACGTAACTAGTTCAACTTCGTGAATACTTTTAGAATTACACGCAACTTACATAATCTAGCTATGCAGAGAGCTGTTTACACACACACACACACACACACACACACACACACACACACTTTAGCCATATAAATATGCATATATATGGGTATATACATATGTAAATATAACTTAGGCATCAAGTACACAGAAGTATTACAAATTCAAGAAAGTATCCTAAAATGAACACACTTCAGTTGCCTGCCCTTTGGGTAGAAAAGCTCACCCTTTGGGCTCCCTGTACTCTGAGGCAAAAGTACAAGGTTTAGATCAACAGGGCCAGGCCAGCACATCTTTCAAGAGTAAGCTCACATTTTTGGTGTTAATAGAATTTTAATTCTACCTAGGTCCATTTGAAAGGTGGCATAGAAAACAGAGGAATGAAACCTAATCATACGCTGAAATTTTCCTTCTACACTTAGAAGCACAGCAAATGCACTTTTTTTTTAGGTTTATGAGGCTACCTTCTAGCATCAGAATATTGATTTCTGAATCTTACAAAAGCTCTTCGTATTGTGCCTGCACCACAGATTTACACTGCTGTAACTCTTGTCAGATATCATCTTAGCTTTATGAATAAATAAAACTATGCTCTGGGGAAACATTGATTTAAAAGGAAAAATCAATACCCATCTAGCATGTGATAGACTTGAGCTTTAAGGCTAGTTATCCCCAAAGTACAATGCAATATTAAATGTAAAAAACACACTTTTCACTTCCTAGTAAAAGATAAAGAGGGTGTATGAAATTGGCAGGAAGATGTCTGCCTTCCCTAGCTGTCAGTCTATCCAGATTCCCTTCTTCCTTTTAAAAGTAGTTTGTTGACACTTCAAAAAAGGGAAGAGAAAGGGAAAGAGAAAAATGGTGTGACTGAATCAATGGTGGCAAGATCGTGATAATTTGTGAATACAGACTGAGTCTAAGAGAACTCACTGTATAATTAATGAACTCATGTTTGCAAAATTTTTCATAATAAGAATTGGAAAAATATAGTGTTTGCTTGAAGAAAACTCTAAGTTTAATACCAACCAAGACATTGACAATGAGTCTCTGGGTAATGGTCTCATAAAGAAACTTCTTCCTTGGGAGTTCTGTTTTTCTATAAATTTTCTTTAATGACTGTCTATTACTCCTATAATTCAGAACACACACACACACTAAGGGTTGGGAAGGACAGCAAAAAACAAAGAATAGATTAATTAGGCTGACTGCAATCTATTTTGTTGACTACTAGCCTAGCAACAGATGAGATCTATGTTATAACTCATGTTTATATTCAACTCTTTCTTACTGCTCTTGGACATTTTTCAGGGTACAAGCAGGTTGCTATTAAAATGGACTGATTTAAAAAAATTGGAAGCTAACCGCTTATCCGGAAATTAACTTTATCTTCTCAAGCCAAAGATCAAATGAAAGACAAATGCTGGCTAAATTCACCATTTCCTTAGCTCTGAAATCATCTTACAACCTAAGACTATTTTCACAGTGGAAAGAGTTGTTAAAAGTTCTGACAGGCTTGTGGTAACCTTTGATTATAAAGCCACTCCAGAAATCCAAGAGCTTTTGCTTTCTTGCTCAGAATTGACTTGAATTAAAAATGAATCCCATTATATTTCTTCAGTGCCACAGAGATGCAGTTCATGGCTAATTGTGTAAACTGTGGCCTTTCAAGAAACACACTCATTTGTTGATTTGCAGTAGGAGCTCAAGTCTCATCAGATAGTTACTGATGCTGTCTGTTCTCATGACTGTCTTTTGAACGTGGAAAGAACAACTCTGGAAATTTGAAACACACTTTCAAGACAAAAGCACATTAGAAGCCCAAAATGGGTTGCGGTTATTATATTTCACAATCCTAAATTCAAATATCATTGAAGTAACTACCAGTATCACCAAAGTTGGTGAGAATATTGGGTGATCTATTTCCAAGGTGGAAATGATATACAATTACACATTCCAAAGTAGACAGCCACTGTGTTAGTAGCACTGTCATTGGCAGAGGAGGAGAGGGGTCAGAAATTGGTTTTGGTTGTTTCTCTTTAATGCCTGGTTACTAAAAGCAAAATAGAAAGCAAAACATTATTGTTGTGAAAATGCTTATATTTAGTCAGAGAAAAGCACAGCTTGAGATTACTTTTCACAAATACTATCTTCTTCTTTATTACAGTTCCAGAGAAGCACTCATTTAAAGAAATTAGAGTATCCACTGTGTGTTACTATGTGCAAAGCATTTATTGGATGTTGTAGATACAAAAACAATAAGGTCCAAATCTTGCCCTCAAGCTTACCATCTATACGAGGGTTAGACATATAAGTGGATAATTAAATACAGTTGATGAGAGATAAAATTGAAGCATTGAGGAGTTTACCTACACATGGGAGGTTCAGGGGAGGTTTCTCAGAGCCTACGGAAATTGAAGGAAAACTGGAATTTATCAAAAAGAAAGGGGTAAGGGCGTTCTCCAGCATGAAGGCAGCATGAGCAGAATTTCATGTGCCACCAGCTTATCACCCGTGATCCTTCACCACAGCGCCTTGTGCTCTTCCCTCCCCTGTTTTAATCCTCCCTCCTGCCCTTCCTCTGTATGCTTCAGATCTATGGTCAGCTTGCACATTTTGTCTTTTTCCTCACCCTCTGTTTGGTTTCTCTATATTCCATATACAAGTGAAACCATATGATATTTATCTTTTTCCTTTTGACTTATCTCTCTGAGCATGTCTGGATCTATTTTCAAGGTTTCCAGGGACCACAGCAGTTCAGTGAGTGGAAAATCACCTTATAAACTGGGGACCCGGTACCTAGAATGGGGACAGTCTGTTGGAAGAGAGCTATATATTATTTCATCCCCCCAACTAGCAACAGACAAGAGCAGAGTTGATGAAGGCCAGAACTAAATAGTGGCAGATGGAGAGAAAGGAAGATCCAAAAGAGATTTATAACAAACTTGACATCACCAAGCACCAATTACTCTTCTTAGAACTTTATTATTTTAAATCCAAAATCTACTGTGGGCTGATGCAGAGGGTGAAGCAATGTCAGGAAATTTCTGGCTTGAGTTATGGAATTGACAGTGATGCCTTTAATTAAAATATTGATTCTAGGAGAAGGAATCAGCTGTGAGTAGAGGACAAGTGAGGAGGAAGAGAGAAGACAGTTTCACTACAAATTAATTTTGAGAACAGCTTCAGAAATACAAAGGAAAGTAACCAAACACTGGAGTCAGGCATTTAGCAGAGGGCAAACTGGAAATTCTGTACTAATTTTTTTTTTTTAAATACAGAACAATATCCCTAAAGTGAAATTAAGCAATCCGACACACATAAAGAAGTAGCACACAACACAATGCTTTCCAGAAACTTGAGGACTGTGATTCCACTACAGGAACATCTTAGGCCTATTTTCAAATACATAGATTTTTGTGCTAAATTTTAACTCCCCATTTGGGAAACGCTCTACATTTCAGGCCCACAAACAAAATGTGAAAAACAAGCTAGTCTAGTGGAAATGGAAACGCATTTGAGAAAACACTATTTAAACCCTGAAAGGAGATTCTTGTCATATGTTGGGAGAGGAGAGGAAGGCATTTTTGGAGTGTGGATAATCAAAGCTCTTAATGCACTGATTCTTTAGACTAAATTAACTGACAAAAGAAAGGCTGTTTTCTAGGCTCTGCAGTTCTATTTAGAAAGACCTCAGAGGAGAACCATATGACCCTGAAATAGTTCCCTGCTCTCCTAAGAGGAAAGGGTTACTCTGGCAAGAGAAAGAATTTCTCAATAAGTAGAAGGAAAGAATTAATTAAAAGACAGTGGCCTATTTTACAAGATTCCTTCTCTGAATAGATTGGGAGCATCTAGGCCAGACGGACTCCTTCCTTTCCAGTTTATAGAGGAATTGGATAATGAGGTATAATGGTTAGGGGTCAGTGAGATCACAGGGCCTGAGGTCTGTAAATCTTTAGAATGGGTGGACATAGCACTTTAAAGTCTAGAATTAATTAAAAAAATTGATATCCATATAGTAAACTAATTGCTAAAACCAACCTAGAATGTCTTTGCGGCCATTTCTGATTAATTCAGGTCAGGTCAATTTTTTTCTGGATCCAAGGTCACTGGGAATTTTTTTAATATGACTTTATTTAAAGTGCTACATGAGATAACAAATACCACTAATGACAACAGTAAACACAGCCTCACATAATTTTGGTGGTGGTGGCAGTAAGCACTGTGACATTCTATTAATCCCTCTATGAAACCCATGAGGCTATTCAATTGTTATTCCTATCTAAAAGACAGGGATCCAAATTGAGAGAGGATAGGATTTTGCCCAATTTCATGTAGGCATTACAAAGCAGAGGCAGGGGTTTTGCTTGTCACTGACCAATAGCATTCACCAAGTTGTAGGGCTGTTGTGTGTCAGTCTCTGTGGCCAGGCCCACAGCGCTCACTTCAAAACTGAACTGGCTAATACCCGTGAGATTTCTCAATTTCAAAACTGTGCCTACAGCCTTACAACTCTAGTGGAGCTCCCAAATAAACAACGGATGCCTGTATAATCTCAAGTTAAAAGCAAGTTTGATTAAGCCAGAATATAGAATAAAGCAGAGAAGTCAATACCTTAAAATCACTCTTTCCCAGCTCTGAAGTTGCATCCAACTGCTGAAATAAGAATGACCATGTGTTTTCTGGAAAAGAAGCAAAATAGGAAATAATTTCAATACTCTGAACTGGAGAAAAACTGCAGCTTTGCTTTTCATATGCTTATTACATATTTAAAGTTTTGAGCAATAAAAAAAGCAACTGATAAAAAATTAAAGATCTTAGTACTTTAATATTATTTGCAAGAGAATGCTAGAAAACCAAAAGTTAAATCTTGCTCTTAAAATATCCACACACCAATAGATTATTCCAAATTTGTAAATATAAGAAAGGAAAAATGATAGCATTAATCACCTGTGCTTTCAGTGTTTAACAATTAATTATTCTCATGTTTTACTTTTTACACACTGCCTTATTTCACCTCTTATAGCACTGCCAGTAACGATGGGTTGGCACCGTACACTTCAAACATAAACCCTTTGAGTTGTGCAAGTTATTATGGAATGAAACAAAACCAAGACAGGTGCAGGCTTCGAGATGATGACAACCTTGTCAGAAAAAAGATGGCTGGAACAAGCCTTTACAGAACTAAAAACTAATTGTTATAGCAGATTTAGCCATACTACTTCAGGTCTTCCTCTTGAAACATGCTATATTTTTTGCTAGCACAATTTCCTATGATTAAAATAAAGCTGTATCACTTATAAAGATCACCTCCTCCAGGAGGAAGTGTGATTCAAGTTTGAAGAATGCAATTCAAATCTGAAATTTTGTTTTTGTAGACTATGGATCTAAGAAGGCATCTTAAAATCGCTGAGTGGCAGCAAAAATCATTGGTAAAAAGAATGACCTGGTAACTGAGAGGATAGTCACAGAAAGAAATGCACTTCACGTTCCACTGAGATAAACCAATGTAAATATTTTTCTTTTTTGGTAAAATTTAAAAAGGAAAAGAAAGAGCAAATCATCTTTTAGAAGGAAATGAAAAGCAAAGCGATACTAGAGAAGACCAAAGAGAAACAGTAAAGCTGACAAGCAAGGCAAAGTTCTCTCCACGACCTGCCCTGTTGGACTCTCCGAGGCAGCAACACAAGAGCTCCCCAGTTCCTATTACTCCAGTTTGGCTCTTTGTTCAAGGTGTCCCGGATGTGAGCTCCAAGAGAGAATTGCAGTAGAAGGTGGAGAGTTACTTAATTAGGGAGGCTGGGAAAGGGTAGATAACTTTTGCCAAGAGTTGACTTGCACTTTCAACATACAAAGGTAATGGAAAGTGTTTTATTACCTTTTGCTGGGAAATCCCCTATTCTGAACTGAGCATTACCATTCAGCAGCACTGTGGGTTCTGGAAGGTTTCCATACCAGCCTGAAAGCCCATCATTTATAAAACAGGAAGATGTACTTCAAACTCTAAATTACTGCATCAGAAATAAGTATTTGGGACTAGAATCTGATGAAAATGGAGAAATAATTATTTTGAGATGCTGTTAACTCAATCAAACACTTAATAATAAACCTCTGTGCTATACAAAAGTGAAGATGAAAAGTTCAAGTCCGGAAGGCCAACTTACATTATATGCAATACAGACAGACAGGACAGTAATGGCAGAGGACACACGGATTGTGAGTGCAGTACAGAAAAGAACAGGAGGGCCCCGCACTTACAGCTCTCCACCACTCTTGGAATAAAATCCAAGCCTGTTGGCATAGTTGACAAGCTCCCAGCCATGGTGCCTGCCAGTCTGCCCACTGTCATATCTTATCATATCTTATCATCTGTCTCAAGATCTTTACCTCCCCACCCCAAGTTCTCTAGATCTTTGCAGCATTGTTTGCTTTTTTTTTTTTTAATAAGAAGCTAAACAACTAATTCGGAAATAAACATCTAGAAAATCACTTGTTTTGTTAAGCTGGAAACCATCTATAAAGTGCTTATTTTTTTTCTAAAGATTTATTTGTTTATACATATAAGCTGGGGTACAGGCCAGAGGCGTGGGGCGGCGAGAGGGTTCACCAGAGACAGAGTGGGGAGCAGAACAGGCAGATCAGAAATACACTGCTGAGGGGAGGAGCAGGCGAGGCAGGAGAGGTCTGTCGCACCATGTGGGATTCTCCTGGCTGGGCATCGAACTCGCATCGCACGCTTGGCTGCGGACAGCTCTACAGCGCAGCGCTCAACTGCTGCGCCACCAGGGAGGCCCTATAAAGTGCTTATTAAGAGTCAGTGGATACCCATTACCTGGTAGGTGGGTCCTCCAACTTTTCCCAGCCTGGGTCCTCGGCCTGGCACATCATCCTTCTCATTCTTTTCACTTTACTTACAGTGCAGTGAACAAATAAACTAAACACCAACATAAAGTACAGGGCACTGGCATTTTGGGCATTTGAGCCTCAATTCTTTGTTTTGAGGGGTTAGTATTCCCCCCATTACCCAGTTTTGACAATCAAAATGTCTCCAGACTGACAAAAGTCTCCTAAAGGGCAAAATCACCCTCTAGTTATAGATATACTAAAGTGAATGATGATATTAAAACATAGTAACATTTATATCCCCACTTCCATGTTATTCATAAAGCCTCTAGTTTGGATGGGGACTCTCAGAAAGGGCATAGACAAGGAGGGGAGAGGGTGGCACATGAATTCAGCACCTGCTGTATCTGTGATCTTGTATGAAGTCAGTCATTTTATTTAATACTCACAAAACACTCAGTGCTTTCCCTCCATAAATCAGAACTTGCTCAAAACCTTGAGAGACGATGATTTGGTGTGTGCTGATAATTTTGTTAAAAGCAAAACTCTTTCTAATAAAATAAAAACACTTCTAGACCTTCCCATAGGCACTGGCATGCCTTTCCTTTGCTGCTCCATGGCCTAGTTTCATGTCCTTGGGAATGAGCAGTGCTGCCCATTGTTGTGGCGAGGCCCTCCATTCTGTGACTCTGTAGGAGGGTTCCTAAATGACATAAAAACATGTGGTTGTTTTCATAATAGTAAGCCCAAATGGAGTCACATGCATAGCCAAAATATCCCCTTTCCTAAAATCGCAGCACATTTAGCCTGCAGAATTCGCGACAGCTGCTAACTGGTTGCAGCTCTATGCCAGTGCCCCAAGTAGGGAAAACAAGCTCTGCAGCCTCATGTGGGCCAAGGGGTTAAATCCTGACTTAAACTACTCAACTCCCCGAGAGTGCTGAAGGAGAGAAGGGACAGGAATTTCTGAGCAGAATTTCATGGTGGTCATTCTCCTTTCTGATCTCCCAAGTTCCTGGTGGACTCTATGATCTCTATTAAATTCATCATTGAGTTCCAAAAGGGACCCCAGACAGTGACCTTCTGTATACCTGTCTATTTAAAAAGGGCCAGTGTCACTTTTGAAATGCACATGTTCATGTGTAAGTTTTTGCTAGTTGGCTGTTTCTGATTTTGTTGCAATATAATCACATTGTCTACTCTACTTTCTATCCAAAGACATTCTTTAGGCAGATTCTCCATGCGCTGGCCACTATTATAGGTGGGGTTTCAATATGGACCAAGAGGACAAAACTCCCAGCTCACATGGGGCTTTTTAGTGAAGACTGGAGATAAAATAGCCATCTGGAGAAAACAGTCTCATAATCACTGAAAAACAACAACTGAAGTCAGCTGGCACTACTCCAAGTGGAGAGTCAGGAAAGATCTCAACCAAAATGCTGGTGGAGCAGAGCCCCGAGGTGGTGGGGAAGGTGTGGGTGAGAGTGTGAGCATTAAGTGGCCAACACTGAGCACTGGCACACACCAGAGAGCAGTGGGAAGGCAGTGGGAGAGGGCTGACCATGCTGACCCCTGGGAGTAGCCATCGCGGCAGCACCTCCCGCCCCCCATTAGAATCAGCGCATGTCCAGCGCCGGCCAGTCACTACAGAGAAGGGTATGGCCATGGGCACACACACAGATAAGCGGGCAGATCCAGCAGAGAGAACTGGAGGACGTTCAAAGGAGGAAATGAAGCAAGGTTATCTGCAACGAGTAAGGATGGAGAAAGCGGCAGTGGAGGTTTGAGAGGATAGCGGAGTAGACAGACATCCTCCAAGAGAGGGAAAGAATGAAGGAGCAAGGGAACCAGCAGCTCTGCGGCCATTAGGGGCCTGGTAAGACCCTTTTAAGGACCCAATAAAACGCTTGGGGGATTATTACATAGTGGTGTGTGTTTCTTCAGCCACATTCACCAGCACAGTGAAGACGTGTGGTAGGTAGAGCATTGAGTTATATAAGTGAGTATAGTGAGGAAAGGGAATGAAGAAAGAAGCTGGGAGTGTATGCAAAGGAATGCGATAAAGAGAAGTGAATAATCTAAGGGGTAACTAGGAAAGGAGAGCTGGAGGGGGTGATGGACTGGAAATTGGAGGGTAAGTGGATGTTGCTCCTGGTGCAGGCTGAGATGGGTGGAAGTTAAGCGACAGAGGGGTGAAGGGCGATCTAGCATGGGGTCCCTGGCGAGGGAGTGGTCAATCCACGCACACTCCTTGGCGGTGGTCCCTAGACCAGCAGCATCAGCAACACCCGGAGACTTGAGAAAAATGCAGAATCTCACATCTCGTGTCAGACCACTGAACCAGAACCTACATCTTAACAGGTGATACACAGCACACTAAATTTGGGGAAGAACTGGCTTATATTTGAGCCGAGTTGGCTCAACCTCAACTTGACCAGAAGCCACAAACCCTAATGGAAAGGTGCTACTAAATGGATTTCTGAGGTTAGGGACTTCCCTGGGGCTCTCCTTCCAATCCTCTACTCTAAATGGCTCATTTCGCTCCCTGGGTTTCCATTCAGCTGCCTTATGTGCTTGCTTTGTCTGGCCTTGCAGCCGTACGATACAGTTGGCAGGCTTTAGATTCCAGTTACCAAAGAATGTTGTCCTCCAAGCGTCATGCTCACATCCCCACCCTGTCTGTTAGGCAAACAGCATTTCCCAGCTTCTTGAGCCCGAGTTCCAGATTATCCTCCACCCTCCACCCAATATGTCAGATACTAAGTGCCCTTGATCCAGCCTGCATAATTCTGTGTGCTCACAGAGGTCTATTACACGGTACAAACACAAAATATATGGTATTGCCATTTGTGGTTTTTTAAAAGTTTGGCTTCCTGCTCTAGTAATTACTCAGGGTTTTATATTTCCTTTAATTTGAGCAGACCGCCTTCACTCTTTATAGATAATTTTATAAAACAAGGAAAACAACAGCTGTATACGACATCACCAAATGAAAGATGAGGCTGAGCCTAATTAATGCAGGCTTTGCTTCAATAACAGCTTTATTCCTAATAAACAGAGTGTGACATTTTCATTAACCCAGATACAAACTCCTGTACAAATAATCACAGATGAAATAATATAAAAATACTCCATTTAGAATCTCCTGCTTTTCTCTTTGAAGACTCAAATGATTTCAGATGCTGTTACCAGTATCAGTTTTAATATGATCATTAATAATTACCAGTTATGAGTCTTACTACTTGCAACACCGTGTTACACATTATTTACAGCCTCATTTTATGTCATGCCCATGAGAACTCCATAGGTTCCCACTGTGTAGCTATTTCTGTATTTGGGAAAACTGAAGGCTGGGGATGTTAAATAAACTCAACTGAGAATTCAAACCCAACTGTGCCTGACCCCAACTCAATCCTGACACACGCATGCCATTTTGGAAAACATACAGCTGTCACCTGAGATTGTGGCCATGCATAGTTTTCTTGATGTTTTTGCAGCCTGAAGCATATACATAGTCTCGACTATTACATGGACCTGTTTGATTCAAGAAGGTATAAACCAGTGATCTCTAATTCCATTTGGTAAACATCTGATACAGAATCCTCTGGTTAGATGTGACCATTTTCTAGATCTGTGATATTTCTTTTAGCTGTTGCTCAGTTAGAATAAATCAATGAGCTGAGCTGACTTGTGATACGGTTATAACAAACCTGCTTATAGCCATAGGTACCTGAATGCAATCTCTGATGGGTATGTGGTCTGGTCTCTGGAAACAGAATCTGTCCTCCTATCAGGAGAAAATGCTAGCTATGTCTACTTTTCTGATCCCTTTCCCCACCAAGGCAGTTAAATTCTTGGGTCAATCCAGCAAATGCACAGAAGAAAAACCACTGAATCCAAACCTTCCTGCTGGGCTAATTACCATGAGACTTTGGACACACAGGCTTCTTTCCCTGCATCACTTAACTGCATGACTCAGAGAAAATGGTGGCGCTGCCTCCTCTTCTTCTCAAGGATATAGTGTGAGGATGACTTGTTGGACTCAAGGTTCCAGGGTAGGAAGAGCTGAGGCTAATGAACCTATGTCTACACACAACACAGAGCAATATAAAATCCGGTCAAATTCAAGGTTAACCATGTAGGGTGAATAAAAGAGTTCTGAAGTTCGTGAGGCCAAAATAAACAAAACAAAACAATACCAAAAGTCTCCGACACTGACCTTTCCATTCTGCAATTCCCATGTGTAAAACAGAAACAAATCATTATTTTTAAGTAAAAATTACAGGGCATGGTTTTACTGTTTCACAGATTTTAAAAGGAACAAATGTGCTGAAATAAATAAATATTTGAAGGCCCATACTTGATCCATAACTTTTTTTTGTTTTACTCTGTTCTAGATTGGATGAATATTTACCACTTAATATTTCTTACTGCCTGAATATTAATTAGTGTCTCTATGCCTATTTATCTGTCTTAGGTTGTCAAGCCAGTTAAGCCAGGGACCAAATCTATTTAGTCTTTTTTTTGTAAAGCATGCAAAACTGTTATGCATAATTAGGCACTTAAAGGGTTTTTGATGAAGATGATTATGAAGAATGAAAACAGTAAATACCATGGTAGGCATGTTTCATGAAACTTCCCTGCCTTTCTGAAATGTCAGCTGATCACACCCTCATGCACTAGTGGGGCTAATGGAAGCCTGGCTCAGCAATCGTGCAGAGCCAGCTGAACAACATGTGGTCTGTGGCCCAGCACCATCAGCACTGCCGGAAGCTCGCTGGAAAGGCAAACCTCGGACCCCACCCAAGACAAAATCAGAGTCTGTAATTTAACAGGAGGCGCAGGCCATGTGTATGCACGTTAAAGTCTGAGAAACAGGCTGTAGAACCATCTATCCAACCACTTCATTTTACAAATGGGAAAGTATGAGATCGAGAAAGGCTGCGTGTAAGCAGTTACAGGGCCTGAACTGAGCTTCTTTCTGCCGATCCCAATATTTAACCCCCTCTTACTTCTTTAGGAGTATTCCTCCTTACTTTCTGGGGTGCTACAGGAATTAAACTAGAAATAAATAATAATCTCCAGCTCACCAAAGTCATTGGCTGTTTTTGTTTGCCACAGAGGCCTTGTATCTTTCAATATTTTGAATACACTTACAAAGTGATGGAAACAAAAATAGAAAACCATCTTATAGCAGCAGTCTTGCTTGCTACGCACAGGAGAGAGGAGAAGCTACACCATGATGGTGTATGGGACTGGACATCATGCTTCTTGGTCAAGATCTGGATCCTGCATTTTTTGCATATTTCAGGCCTATTGATGCAGCTCAGGCTGCTTTGACTTTTTTTTTTAATATTTATTTATTTATACATACAAGCTGGGGTACAGGCCAGAGGCATAGGGCGGCGAGAGGGTTCACCAGAGACAGAGTGGGGAGCAGAACAGGCAGATCAGAAACACACTGCTGAGGGGAGCAGCGGGCAAGGCAGGAGAGGTCTGCCGCACCATGCGGGAATCTCCCCGGCCGGGCATCGAACTCGCTGCTCCACAGTGCAGCGCTCAACCGCTGCGCCACCAGGGAGGCCCCTGCTTTGACTTTTGATGAGCATCGACTACAGCACTAAATGCTTCTAAGTCTTAGCTTACATATGGCTCTGCCTGGAAATCCTAGCGTCCAACTAAATGAACATAATTCACATGCTCAAGGATAAGCACCCCAAGGGGAAAAAACAAACACATTCAAAAACTTATGGGCCTCCCTGGTGGTGCAAGGGGTTAAGTCTTAGCACTAAGAAGCTATCTGCAGCATGAGTTCGATCCCCAGCCAGGGAGCTAACCCACATGACGCAGCAGACCTCTCCTGTCTCGTCCGCTGCTCCCCTCAGCAGTGTATTTCTGTCAGTCTGCCTGTTCTGCTCCCATTCTGTCTTTGGTGAATCCTCTCACCACTCCACACCTCTGGCCTACACCCTAGCTCTTGTATACATGGATAAATAAAATAAATCTTTAAAAACAAACTTGTAAAAATTTGAGCTGTCATTAAAAGCTGGTTTGTGACTGCATCTTTTCAATCAGTTCTACCCACACCTTCCCTGTTTGGCCACATTACAGTCTTCCTATAGGAGATTAGGAGCCACTCAATTCTAACCGGGGGAATTTTACCATGGGTTATACCTTGAGACTTCAATCATAAAAACAATTAAAAGAATATTCAATAATAATCAGACTCCAGGGCCTCCCTGGTGGCGCAGCGGTTAAGTGCTGCGCTGTGGAGCTGTCGGCAGCGGCGACACGAGTTCGATGCCCGGCCGGGGAGAATCCCACATGGCGCGGCAGACCTATCCTGCTGTGCCCGCTGCTCCCCTCAGCAGTGTGTTTCTGTTGATCTGCCTGTTCTGCTCCCCACTCTGTCTCTGGTGAGCCCTCTTGCCACCCCACGCCTCTGGCCTGTGCCGTAGCTTGTATGCATAAATAAATAAATCTTAAAAAAAAATTCAGACTCCATCACTGTTGTGTCACAAATATTTTCCAAAAGGTTGAAAAGAATCGACATGCACTTTAATCAGATTGCTAGATGCCAGACATCTGTCTTGATTCATATTTGAATACCAGCTGGCACCCTCCCAACTTATGGTGACTTTCCTGGAAAAAATGTTAATTTCTCCAGGTATGAAAAGAGAGATTATACTTTTCCCCACAACTGTAAATGCTTTTTTTTTTTCATATTCCAAAATCAGAAAGAATTTGTTGGATATATTTTTTCAAAAGTGCTGCAATGAAGAAGGGATGTTTTACACAAAAGATTGTGCCAGTAATTCAAGGTTTGAAAGAATGAAAATTTTGCTGAAAGCAAAATGTTTGGATTAGTTAGAATCAAAGACAGATTGACCTATGTTGTGGGGATCATTTCTTAAATGAACCTTGAGAGAAACCACATCTCAAAGAGAAAGGCACAGGCTCACTTTAAAAGCATTTACTTCTCTCTCAAGGTAATGTCCTTCATAAAAGAATATCATCCACTGCTTGGGGTACTAAGTAACCCCGCAAAGACCAGAAAAGATGGAGAAAGTACCAATTTAAGATACTGTATATTCCAGGAAGCCTGTCAGAAACTGGTTGCATACTAGACTTTCAGAAGCACTCACTGCATCTCTGGGATTGTGTTAAATCAGTGTATTAACTACTTAGAACAGAACCTAGTGTATGCTAAGTGGAATATAACATCACACTACCAAACACCCCCAATGCAGCAACTGCATGAAAATATTTAACAATTTCTTTTAATTTCCTTTATATGAAGCAGGTATTCCCTGTTTGCCATAGTCCTAACCACTCCCTATTGGCTCTCAGTTAATACAGACAAGCGCCAGCTGCTTTTGATTGCTGCATGGCACTGTTCTTTAAATACAGCTAAAGGAAAGAGGTGTAGTTTTACCCACCTCTCATAAAATTGTCAATATCCTGAATGGACTTTGAGATCCTCTGACTCACTTCATTCATTTATGGTATCCACCTGAGTGTATAACTCTTACCCGACATAATGTTAGGAAGTTGTTACCTCTGCTGGGGCATATGCTCCTTCCCTCTTCCATTTGCCCAATTAAAATTCATTTTTCAAGATTTATGCGGTCTTTCTGACCTCGCAGGTAAGAAGCTACCGCTTTATAATTATGGGTAGTAACACTTAGAACTAGTTCTCTGACTACAGAACATTTCAGACTACTGGTTGAATCTTCTGAACATTTCCCTCATCTTTTTAAGGCTTCCCATCACTCACAACATCCAGCTAGCACTTCTCAACCTCTTTTTTGTTAGGGCCCTAATTACCACACACCCCTCAGCAGGGACCTAAATTGAGGTCTGCAGTGTGTGTATGTGTGTGTGAGTGTGAGTGGTCCTGCTGGAGGGAGGTGAGGAAGAAAGGCAAAGGTAAATAAGGACAAAGTAGGAGTCTGCATGCCTTCCTCACCCGGTCTCCCTTCCCCACAGGATCTATAATGAAACAGAGTGACAAAGGAGACCAGAAAAGATGAAGTAAAAAACACTTCTTCACATTCTTTTAGGATTTCTGGAACTCCCCTTCCCAGCTTCCACTCTGGAACAACCCAGACAGGAAGTTAGTTCTCTGTGGCAAATTAGAATCAAGTGTGAGGAGGAGGCAAGAGAAGAAAAAGAAGCATCTCCACTTCTGTTCCTCACCCTTCCTAACCACTCACTCTCCATAACCACCCACCTCAGAGATAAAGGTTACAACTGCAAAAAGAATAGGCAGGAGAAGATATCAGTGTAAGGGACTCATACCACACCTTTCTGTCATCACAAGAGAATTTAAACTTACTCCTGTGTCCACTTCTCAGGCCCAAACTTCTCCTTGGCAACACTGTCTTCGCCACTCCCTAACTCCACAGAAAGGAAAAGCAGTTCCTTGAATTCAGAATTCTCCTCTTGTTCAGATAGTTTATAATCATACCTACTAATGCCGGGTTCAAAGAAATCAAGCTCCTGGGTGTGGAACTATATGAATAAAAACCCCTGAACTGAAAAATATTTTTCTTTATAGGAACATTGTTATAAATATACTCAGCAAATCTCTTGACATATAAAGTAGGAAAAATACAGTATTAGTTTATTTCTTTCAACGTCAGAGTTTTGGGATTCTTTTTATTTTTTTAAAGAGTTTTTATTTATTTTTTATGCATACAAGCTGGGGTACAGGCCAGAGGTGTGGGGTGACGAGAGGGTTCACCAGAGACAGAGTGGGGAGCAGAACAGTCAGATTGACAGAAATACACTGCTGAGGGGAGCTGCGGGTGAGGCAGGAGAGGTCTGCCGTGCCATGTGGGAATCTCCCTGCGTGGGCATCAAACTCGTGTCGCCGCTGCTGACAGCTCCATAGCGCAGCACTTAACCACTGCGCCACCAGGGAGACCCGAGTTTTGCATATCATGTCTCATATACTTGGTTGTTAAGATAATGTGGCTTAAATTTTTAATGCTTAATCCAATAAACTGCAAAGATATTTAAATCTAAAGATGTTTAAATCTGCAAAGATATTTAAATCTACTAAAGATCTAAAGATATTTTAAAAACAACTATCTTGTGAAGAATTGAGGTCAATTTCATTGGACTATGAAGGTTTTTCTTATTTAGTTCTTAGGACATTGGGGCTACGTAAAACTAGTATCTTTTCCCAACTGAGCCAGAGATTTTCCTAATGCTTCAAAAGTTGCAAATGAATGTATTTTGGAAATGAGCATATATTTGGGTTTAGTGCAAAGACTAAACCAGAAAAAATATCTAAGATTGAAACTGGGTTCTCCAAAGACATCTGAAAACACCCACAGATAAGGGTCCCCAAAGCATGTGTAGCTTTGCCATTTTTTATCCCTCCTTATGTTATCTAAGTTACTTCTCAGACTTGTGACTCATTACACTAAAAGATAGGCTGTTTCAGACGACCTTGTAGGTACAGAATAAAAAGAGCAATTCACAAAAAACAAGAAAAGAACTGTACAGTGCAGAGATGTTGCTAGTTATGAAAGGAAACATTGACTGTTCTGTGCAGGAGAAAGCAAGGCTGTCTTCTGTCCCTGCCCGTCTATAGCAGCAAACATTTACATCAGCTGACAACATATACCAGCCACTCTTCATGTGAAACAACCCTAGGAGGGAAAGACCATTATTATCTCCATTTTGCAGCTTCTTCTCATCCCATTTTAAAGATGAGGGAACTGAAGCATAGCGAGGTTAATCATTTGCTTAAAGTCACATAGGAGGGGGTGTGGGGGAGAAACACAACAGCAAATAAACTGGCTCAAGTACAAGCTCTTGACCTCTCAAGCTATTGTACACCCTTTTGCACACTTCTCCATATCTTCTTTCTCTCCAGCAAATGCATTATCAACTAAGAAGTCATGGATCTCCTGGTCTGGTGAAACCCTAGCCAGCTCTCAGCCTACTCAGCCCTTATTTTAAATAAAGATAGCATAGATTAGCTGGCAGAAGTCACAGATTAGGTTCTAAACAGCCTCTCTATTCTTGGAAGTTTGCCCCTGCTCATCTTCTATCAGGACTAGCCACAAACCCAGCTTGGAGGGTTATCATTTTCAAGGAATTTTCAATCACCCCTCAATTCTAACACAATCTATGCCAAGCAATGCAGCCTCTTGTTATCTATTCCTTGATTAGAAGGGGGCGGGGGGGAAACCCAGTTCAATTCATAATATAGTTTGCAACACCATTATCCTCAGACAATATTGAATTCCTTAAGAGTTCAATATCCAACATAATCAGTTCACTTCTGAATGTCTACTCTGTAATGAAAATGTGTTAAGTGCCACAAAGTATATCAATATGAATAACTTCTTAATCCGTCCCTCCTGTGAATTTATTACTTCCATTTCCTCTTAGGTGAACTATTTCAGATTGAGTTTGTATTTGAAAACCAGGAGATACCCCTGAGGAGGGAGACAGATCTTTGAGTGTAAAACTGGGAATACGCTGAATACTTTGTTAGAAAAACCGATACAGGAGAAAAGCCATCTTTGATTGTGTATATGATGGACCAAGAAACAGAATTTATAAGCACTTTACTGAAACTGGATAGAACTATCAGAAAGTCTTTAGCAAAGAATGCTGAAGCAACTGTAGCAATGAAGGAAGTAACTGCACAATACTCATTATTACTAATTTAAGAAATCATGTATGCTGCTTTCATTTTAATTACTAGCTTTCAGAGAGGGACTAAAGATTTCATCTTCAAATCTATGGGAGTCTTAAGTTGAACAACTACAAATTCTCAATAATGGAGGTTTCCAGATAAATAATTTTAAGTAGTTTGCAGTTAGAGAGGTTATACTAATACAAATTGCTAAGTTAAAAGGGTAGGACATAAAAGTGATGAGATAAAACATGGTTTGTATGTGAATATAAAATTGACTCAGTAGAATCTTACTGAAGAGACCAGAAAGGCTGCATAAACTTTGAGGAATGAGTGTCATTTGGTCAGGTAAAGATGGGAAGGAGAAACTGGTCCCAGAAAATGTAATAGCTCTGGTAGTACTATAAAGGAAGAATCACAAATTCAAATGCTGACTATATGTGAGTGAAATGCACTAAAGGAACTCAGTCTTCTCAGAAAGGCTATTATTTCCACCAGCTGGTGGGAATGTGAACTGGTCCAACCACTATGGAAAGCTGTATGGCGATTCCTCAAACTGCTAAACATGGAGCTTCCATACGACCCAGCAATCCCACTTTTGGGAATTTACCCAAAGGATACAAAAACATCAATCCAAAAGGATAAATGCATCCGTATGTTCACTGCGGCACTGTTCACAATAGCAAAGGTATGGAAGCAACCCAGATGTCCAAAAATAGATGATTGGATCAAGAAGATGTGGTACATATACACAATGGAATACTATTCATCATGGAAAGAAGATAAACACATGCAATTTGCAGCGACATGGATGGAATTAGAGGGGATCATACTCAGTGAAATAAGCCAG
>PVIJ01021129.1:0-19217 GCA_004024925.1 Scalopus aquaticus | reverse complement strand
ATTTTGCTGAGATGTATGTCATGTAGAGTTTTGCCTATATTTTCTTCTATACATTTTATGGTTTCAGGTCTTACATCCAGGTCCTTTATCCATTTTGAGTTGACTTTTGTGCAGGGTGTGAGGTAGTAGTCTAGTTTCATTTTTTTGCATGTGGCTGTCCAGTTTTCCCAGCACCATTTATTAAATAGACTGTCCTTGTCCCACTGCATTTTCTTTGCTCCTTTGTCAAAGATTAGCTGTTCATAAATATGTGGCTTTAATTCTGGGTATTCTATTCGGTTCCATTGGTCTTTCTGTCTGTTTTTGTTTCTCTTTGTTTTTGGCTTGTTTCGCTGAGTATGATCCCCTCTAATTCCATCCAAGGAGAGAGACACTTGGGGGGGTGGGGGGAGGGGAGGATAAGGGCACAAGATGGAGTAGAAAAGGACACAAGGGACCACGGAGATGGATCACAGGTGAATTGGTGGCGGGTTACCCAAGGGGAATACAAAATGTAAATGATATAAATAACAATAAAATATATATTATTAAAAAATAATAATAATAAAATTTTTGAATGGTTTTCATGTGGTCGCAAAAGGTACTGAAAAAAGTACAGCGGTTACTCAGCATCATTGTTTTGCCCTATTTGGTTTAAGTTTCCTTTTTATAATTTTGAAACTTTCATTGAAATGCAACATAGAAAAAATTGCCTGTGTCACAGGTGCACAGCTCACCTGTTTGCACACCTGGTGGCCAGCACGCAGCGCCGGGGGCAAATTTGCTCCGTTGCCCGCAGGTCCGCGCAAACTTGGCTTAATTTTGTCTCTTTTTGAACTTTGTATAAAGGAAATTATATAGTAGAGACCCTCTTGCGTCTGGGTTCATTTGTTCAAATTTACATTTGTGAGATTTCCTCACATTTTTGCATGTTTTATAGCTCAAAATTTTTTTTTATAGAACGAACAATAGTCTGGATTCAGTGGAAACCCCACCCACCTCTCCCAGAAGCCCTTCCTCTCCATTCCTACTCCAAACCCCTCGTTCTTAGGGATTTTGAAAAACGGTTCTTTCTGGGGAGACGTGATATGTATTATATTGTCACATGTGCCTGTTCTCTTTTTATTATTATTATTATTATTATTATTATTATTGTTATTTAAGATTTATATTTATTTATTTATTTATGCATACCAAAGCTGGGGGTGTGGGCCAGAGGTGGGGTGGGTGGGGTCAGTGAGAGGATTCACCAGAGACAGAGTGGGGAGCAGAACAGGCGAATCCACTGAAGTCCATTGCTGAGGGGAGCAGCGGGGAGACAGGAGAGGTCTGCTGCGCCCTGTGGGAAGCTCTGTGGTTGGGGATCGATCTCGTGCTGCAGTGGCTGCTGATTGCTTCTAACACTGAGGCTTAACCCCTGCACCACCAGGGACACCCTGTTCTCTCTATTATAAAGGCGTTGTAGTTACATCATCCACTTCTTGGCTTTTGTTTAACACTTAAAAGACTCCGTGTCCCTGCACTGGGTCCTTCATCCCTCTTGGCTGCGGGCTGGGGTGGGGTGGGGGCGCGCCTCTCCGCTGTGCTGGGGCGGCTCCCCCTGACTGGCATGGAGATCGCAGCCCCCCTCCTCGCCCCCAGCCTCGTCTGCACACGTGCATCTGTTGCTCTGGCCATGGGAAGACCCTCTGACTCAGCAGAGAGCACTAGTTTGGTCTTGGTGCCGGGGCTCTGCCACATCCTCTCCAATATCTGATGCTGTCAGACTTATTGAATGTTGCCAGTCCTGAGTCTGGATTGCTATCTGCCTTTCCTCTTGGCTCTCTCACTCCCAGAGATCGGGCCTCCCCCAGTGTGGACCCCCCTCTTTGTTCAACTCTGGCTGATCACCACAATTTTCAAGGGTGCTTGGAAAACGCAGATGACTAGCTCCCAGCCCAGCCCTCTGGGGGCAGGGGGGGCGGTGGTTCCCTGTCTTTCCGAAGGTTCTTTCCAATATTTGGCTTGGCTAGAGGAGACTCTGCTTCCGATTATGAAATTCTTTGGAACTGCTTTTTCTGTTTTTTTTTTTTTTTTTTTTTTAAAGATTTATTTATGCGTACAAGAACTGGGGTGTAGGCCAGAGGTGAGGGGTAGGGGTGAAAGGATTCACCAGAGACAGAGTGGGGAGCAGAACAGGCGATTGGTGAGGTACACTGCTGAGGGGAGCAGCGGGCGGGGCAGGGGAGGTCTACTGCGCCCTGTGGGAAGCTCCCTGGCCGGGGATCGAACTTGTGCTGCAGTGACTGCAGATAGCTTCATAGGCTGAGCCTTAACCCCTTGTGCCATCTGGGAGGCCCCATTTTCTGAGTTTTTTTAAGCAAATGAACATCCCCTCCATTTGGATCTACCTAAGGGTGTCATGCCTTAGAGATCACAAAGTTGTCGATTCTAATCTGGTAGACTGGTGTGGTGGTAACGGAAGTGTTAGTAGTCATTAGTTATTAGAGTAGTAATTAGTGGTAGCACTAGCAGCAGCAGCGGGGATAATACCGGAGATGAGGATAACATTTAACTGGTTCCTGTGTGTTCTGAGTGATTTGCATAAATTGACTCATTTCATTCTGATCGTAACCCGCTGAGGTAGGTACCACGATGATTAGCATTTGACAGAGAAGAAAAGTGAGGGCTAGAGGCTAAGAGATCTCTCCCAGTTCACACAGGTAGAAAACGGGGAGCTGGAGTTCCCTCCCAGGCTGTCTGGCTCCCAAGTTCCTGCTCTTTACCCCAGGACCTGGGTCCTGGGGTTTTCTGAGAGGGTGGTCGAGAGGCCCATAGAGCACCCGAGCAGTGTTGAGGTGCTGATGACATAGCTGTGGGGCAGACTCCCCCACACTCAGTGGCGCACAGCAGCGATAGGTGCGTGGGCAGGAGGCTGGGTGTGGACGGGCGGGGTCCTCGTCCCCCAGGCTGTGGTCATCCAAGGTTCAGCCGAGGAGGGTCCGTTTCCAGACGGGTCAGCGCTGTTGGCAGGCCCCTCGCCTGCGGTTGTCGGACGGGCCTCGGTTCCCAGCTGGCTGCTGGCCGGGCCCCCTGGTCGCCGGCACGCAGACCCCTGCCGGGTCAGCGCCCACGTTACCGGCTTCCTCAGAGGGAGCACGGCGGGCCTTTGGCACCCCAGTCTCAGAACGACCTCCCTCCCTTTTGTCTGACTTACTAGAAGCGAGTCCTGGTCCAGCCCCTGCTCGGTGGAGGGGTCCCCAGCACAAGAGCAGTAGGGGCTGGCGGGAAGGGGGCTCACCGGGCACCACCCACGAAGCTGCCCGCTGCCCGTGCACATGCGCGACAGTGTCGCTCGTCGGGACTGCTCCGTGCCGACGCCAGTGGGGGCCGGCAGACATGACAGGACGTCAGTCCTGGCAACTGGCAGCTTCGGGCGGGAGCTCGCGCTCCCCCGCGCAGCTGCTGCCCTGCCCGGCAGCCCGGCCCAGCCTGTGGCTTCCAGTCCGTGTGGTGAGTGCACATCTGATGTCAGGGACGTCCGTGGGCCGGGAAGCACCGGCGGGAATCCTGTGGGTGTTGTCTCCTGGGAATCGGAGCCCTTATCTCCTAGGGAACGACTTTGATTTTGTGCCAGCCTCGATTCTTTTCAAGCTGTGGGGCCGTGGGCTCTGCTGGAGTCATTACAGGCTGAGTCATCATCACACAGTCCTCGCTCTCCCGTCCTGGGGGGCCCGAAGCCTCGGCTCCCATTAGCTGTGAAGGACTCTGCTTCCCACACGCGCCCAGAGCCCACAGCGAGGACAGGCCTTGTGCCTGGAGGGCTGGGGGCTGGTGGGGGCAGACCGCTCGGCATTTCTTTTTTTTATGAGAATATAATTAGTTTTATTTTAATTTTTATTTATTTTTTTTAATATGTATTTTTATTGTTATTTATATATTTTACATTTTGTGAATTGGTCCAACCACTATGGAAAGCTGTATGGCCGTTCCTCAAACTGCTAAACATGGAGCTTCCATACGACCCAGCTATACCACTTTTGGGAATCTACCCAAAGGACACAAAAACACGAATCCAAAAGGATACATGCACCCGTATGTTCATTGTGGCGCTGTTCACAATACCGCTCGGCCTTTCAAACAGCACACCCCGCCCCGAGGGGTCGAGATCAGTCACCGTTCGCTGTAGACAGAACAAATCAAGCTGGCAGGACAGGCACGAGAGTGTCCTTTATTTTACCACTCAAGGTCAGCCAGCCACCCTTACCCTGTCTGAGATTTCCCGTCAGTTATTTTCTAAGCCTGTGTGAGTGTAAATGTCCACACACATTTCTAGTGGCATCGAACACCGTTCACAGCTTCCTAGACTCCCAGCCCACTGCTGGGCTGGAGATGGGGTGTCCTCCTGTTGTCAAAGCGTGATTCTTATGATCGGACTGTATGCGTGGTGGTTTGTTGATAAAATCCATTAATTAAAGTTTTTTAAAAAGATTTATTTTATTTATTTATGCATGCAAGATCTGGAGTGCAGGCCAGAGGTGCAGGTGTGAGAAGATTCACCAGAAACAGTGGGGAGCAGAACAGGCGGATCCACTGAAGTCCACTGCTGAGGGGAGCAGCAGGGAGACAGGAGAGGTCTGCTGTGCCCTGTGGGAAGCTCCCTGGCCGGGGATTGAACTCGAACTGCATTGGCTGGTGATAGCTTGATAGTGCTGAGACTTTAACCCCTGAGCCATCAGGGAGGCCCAATTAAATATTCTTTTAGGGGATGTTTAGGTGGTTTTTTCATTTCTTACCTCTCAAAGTAAGTCCGTGGGCATCCACCTTGGCCAGGCTG
Organism: Scalopus aquaticus; assembly: GCA_004024925.1. Taxonomy (NCBI): domain Eukaryota; kingdom Metazoa; phylum Chordata; class Mammalia; order Eulipotyphla; family Talpidae; genus Scalopus; species Scalopus aquaticus. Next base: position 14,422 of record PVIJ01021129.1, on the reverse strand, counting down.
CCGGTGAGGGCACGCTGTTTCGGTAACTTATTTTCTGACTGGTCTGTCTCTGGATCTCTGGTTTGGATGGGTGGGGATGGGCCTCCAGGGTCCCCAGACTCCTGGCTCAGAGGTGCCCCCAGTCCTCCCAGGAGGCAGCTCTCCTGCTGCGCCGTCTGCCCTGAGGGGACAGTGAAATGCGTGGGGACATTCTGCGGTGTCTGCTGCTCGCCCGGTGCAGGGGAGACCAGGACCCCCGCCTGGCAAAGAACCCTCAGCCCAGACGTCCTTTGTGTCGGGGCTGAAAGCTCCTTCTCGTGTGTGCCTGCACCCTGACTGTTATTTCAAAGCAGCCGTCCAGTGTCCAGACGTGAGGACACCCCTCCGCTGGGCTTGCTGACCCTTGACGGGCAGCGTTGTCCTCACCGATTGCTGCGGCCCCTGTAAACACGTGTGGCCTCTCGGTGGTGCTGGGCGTCATTGCACACTCGCAGAGCAAGGGCTGGTCTTGGCGTGAACCTGTCTTCCAAGGAGGCAGTCGGTCGGCGAGGCTGCTGCGTCGGGGCTGCGGCCTGGCCTCTGAAGGAAGGCCGCCGGGACGTCTGGTTGGGTTGTGCGCCCGTCGCCCCACGGCCCACCTACCCCTTCCCACATGGGCGGCTGAAGTGGGGTCGTCGGTGGAGATCACCCGCTTGTCATTGTTGGAATAAAAGAGGCCTTTGAACAGGTGCCAGAGCCAGACCGCAGTGGAAAAAGATGAGGCCCCAGACAATGCCGCGTGGCCGGCGGCCCTGTAAACTCCGCGGCGTAATCTCGCCATCACATGGGAACGAAGTAACCTTGTGATGAACCTGGGGGAGGAAATGACTAATGGGAGGAGACAGTTGATGCTGTATTTATATTGGACACGGTGTCCAGGCCCCCATGCGCCCCTGGTGCAACAGAGGAAGCTGGGGGGGGGGCGTTACTTCCTAAGCAGCGCGGCGAGGCGCCCTTTGGCACGGGCAAGAGGAAAGACGCAGCCCGGTGCTCTCAGCAGCCCCCTCCGCCGGCTCTGGCCGGAGTGCAGGCTGCACGGGCAGTGGGGGGCAGTGGGCCGTGGGGAGGAGCCGGCGTGCCGCCCGCTGCGCTGAGACGCTTCTGTGGGGGGCACGTTGTTCCAAAGGCCGCCAGCAAGTGCAGGGCGTTCGAATGTTGTTTTAAAAGAGGGAACTCTTACTGACTTGGCTTTGGGTCTTTAAGGGGCATTCAGTGAAGAGTGGGGCTCTATTCCTGGCTCCCTGGGGCAGTGCTGGTGGCCACGAGGCAGTGTTGGCTCCCACCTCCCGTGACACGGCTCGTGGGGGAAGGAGCCACGGGGTGAGAAGCAGCCACTGCCCCCTGTCCCTCAGCCTCGGGCACTTGGCTGCTGGGTTACTCTTGGCTGTGGGGCCGTCCTGTGTACCCCTGGCCTCTATCCACCAGGTGCCGGGGTACCCCCGAGTTGCGGCGCCAACGCTTTGCCAAGCGCCCCGGGGAGCTGAGCCCTGGGCCAGGCCTGGCTCTCCACAGTGTGCCGGGGCTCCTGGCGATCCCAGGGGACTTCCCGTGCGCGTGGCCGGCTGCCCGCCTGGTGTGGACGGGCTCCTCCGAGGCCCCGCAGCCCAAGCAGGGGCGGCATCGGGGTCCTGCTGTACAGGCGAGGAAACGGGTTTAGAGAAAAGCCGCTTGTCCAAACGCACACAGCAGAGCGGCGCCAGGACGGAGCCCTGCAGCCCTGGCCAGCCCTACCCACGTCTGATGACCTGTGAGCTGAAGGGCTGGTCTCTGCTGAGTCCGCGGGTGGACACAGGGTCTGGGGTTATCCAGATCAGTGGTTCTCAGTGGAGGTCGTGTGCTCCCCAGGGGCATGTGTGGTGTTGACGGGTTGTTGTCATCCCCCTGGGGGTCGCTGGCGTCTGAGCTGCAGACATCCTGCTGTACTCGGGCCTCCCCACGGTGGCCAGTTCCAGTGCCAAGGGCAAGAGCACCTGCTGCCGGCATCACCTCGTGTCCATGCCCGTACGGTGGCTGTGATTTGCTGCTTCCGTCAGGCCCCGTATTTATCAAGAATGAGTTTGGGGCCTCCCTGGTGGCGCAGCGGTTAAGCTCTGCGCTGTGGAGCTGTCGCAGTGGCGACGCAAGTTCAGCGCCCGGCCGGGGAGAATCCCACATGGCGCGGCAGACCTCTCCTGCCTCGCCCGCTGCTCCCCTCAGCAGTGTATTTCTGATCTGCCTGTTCTGCTCCCCACTCTGTCTCTGGTGAACCCTCTCGCCACCCCACACCTCTGGCCTGTACCGCAGCTTGTATGTATAAATAAACAAATCTTTAAAAAAAAAAAAAAAGAATGGGTTTGTGCGTGGGGCTCATTCCCTGGCGTAGTAGTCACGTTAGGGGCAGCGCTCCTAAGTCCTTTTGATCTTGCTTTCATTATTTCATAATTTTCCAAACGCTTTGAGTTTTCTCTTATTTTCTGTGGCCCTTGCTCCAAAATGCACTCCCCTCCCCCCTCCCCAACTTGCTCTTTATCTTTGGCCGAGGGAGCAAACGTCGGCATCTGCTGAGCTCACTTTGGACACTGTCAGCCTTGGGGAGCAGCCACCGGGTCTGAACGCGGGTGTTCCTTTCAGTCATCCATTCCTCCCCGCCCCCCCAGGATGAAACAACTGGAGAAATCACCTTCTACATGAAAGGCGCAGACGTGGTTATGGCCGGCATCGTGCAGTACAACGACTGGCTGGAGGAGGAGGTAAGCGTGACCGGGTGAAGGCCGGGCCTTGGGTGCATGTTCTGGAGGCCGACTCTGTAAATTCGTTATTGGTGGCTCCATAGCAGCTCACCCCAAAACAGTGGTGCAGCACAACACACATTCATTTCTCAGCTTCTGTGGTCCAGGAGTCCAGCCTCAGCTTAGCTGGGCCCTCAGCTCAGGGCCTCCCAGCACAGCCAGGAGACTGGCGAGGGCTGTGGTCTGGCCTGAAGGCTCGGCTGGGGCGGGACCCACCTCCACGCTCACTCAGGGGTCATGGGCATATTCAGCTCCTTGTCAGCTCCCGGCTGGAGGTTGCCCTGGTGGCTCACCCTGGGGTGTCTCCCTCAGCAGCTGACAAGGTGCTACTGGCTTTGTGAGGGAGCAGCTGGGGGACAGGAAGAGCCCCGACTCAGCAGTGACCTCCCCTTACTCCTGACATGTTCTGCTCCTTGGGAACAAGTCGTTAGATCCCTTGCGCGCTTGAGGGGGTGACACCAGGTGTGGGCAACAGGAAAGCGGGGTCCCCAGGGGCCACGTCAGAGCCTGCCCATCCCAGTTGGTGACCCCCAGGGAGCCGCTGCAGTGGGGAGGAATTCTCAAGTTTTGTCTCTTAACTTGGGGCACTCACGTTGCCCACCCAGTAATGTTTTCAGTTAGGGGCCGCGAGCCCTGATGCCGCAGGGGCGGCGGGAAGCCTGGGCACACAGCCTGGAGCGGGACTGTCTCTGCTTGCCCGGGATACGCGCCAGCAGCAGCCGCCCCTCCCAGCCTGCTGTGGATGGCGGGGTTTGCGCGTGTGTCTGGCGTACTCAGAGGCTCCGTTTTCTCGGCGTGCCAGAAACGACGGGCCTTTGATTTCACCACCTTGACCTAAATCTTGAGGCGCGTGCTGGGCCAGCCAGGGAGGCCCACGTGGGGGTGGGGGTTGGCCCTCAGGAGGCCATGGGGCAGCCTCCCCTTTGAGGCTTGCTCGAGGAATGAGATGCTCTGGTCAGCTGGCTCCTGCGTGCTCTTGGAGAGGCTGGTGCTCTGCGAAGGGCTCTCGCCGACCGCTGGCCTCTTTGCAGTGTGGCAACATGGCCCGGGAAGGCCTGCGGGTGCTGGTGGTGGCGAAGAAGTCCCTGGCCGAGGAGCAGTACCAGGACTTTGAGGTAAGTGGTCCGGGGGCCTGGCCGTCCCCCGCCCAGACTGGCCCCCCTCCGCCGCCGCGCTCTTCTTCCGCTCTGCTGACGTCAGGGCTGGGCTCACCGCCTGCGTGTGGCCGCGGGGCCTTTGCACCTGCTTCCTTTCTGCCTCAATTTCTCCTGCCTCCCAGGGCTCCCCAGCCCACCCCCTTGCTTTTTTTGGGTTTCAGCTCCAAAGCTGTTGCCTCTGAGAAGTCTTCCCGAACCCCTCCACTCCCTCATCTGAGGCAGCCCCAGCTCGTCTCTCCCCCTCCAAGGCCCGATTTAACTTTTTTTTATTGCGCTTGTCATCAGCTGTAATGACCTCGTTTCTACTTTTAAAAAATTAAACTTTCAAAAACTACAACTTGTATCCTTTCTAGAAGAAAACCTCTTGGAGGGCAGAGACTTAGTAGACTGGTTTGCTCTCTGCCCCCAGCACTGGCCACTGGCACGTTGTCTACCTTCTGGAAAGTTTATAATGAACCACCCTGTTGCGCCCTCATTCTTTAAGCTGTAAATAATGTTGGCGTTGGACAAGATCGTCGGCTTTCATGGCCAAGCGTTCCACATGAAATGCCTGCTTGATTGTCATCTTGTCCCAGAGACTGTATGTCCCTCGGGGCAGGGCCCTTGTGTGTTCCGAGCCCTGCGTAAAGCCCAATGCATGCACGCACACGTGCACACAGGCACGCACATGTGCACACAGGCACGCACACCTGCACACACACGCCTCCCCCCGGGAGGGAGAGGTGAGGTGAGGCTGGGAGACAGCTGCTGGGCCTGGCCCAGCTCCACGCACTGGGATCGGCCTCTGGTTGTATTTTAGTTCTTTGTTTTATTGACCAGGAATTCTGTCGCTGATAGAGCCCATCTTCCTTTCGGTTATAAAAGCCTGTGCTTTGAGTCCACCCATTAGGGGGTTTTGATTTTCTCCCCGGTCTTTGTTAGCGCTGTGTAGAGGGGTCAAGAGAAGGGTGGTTGTCTCTGAAAGTGGGGCTTTGTCTTTAGAAAACCCGGTGATGAAGCTCTCTTGGTTATAAAGTGCGTGAGAACCTCCTGTGTTTTCAGATCTTGGGTTGTGTTCATCTTTGTTGCGCCCTATGGGGGGCGCTGCTGGTGCTATTTCGTGGGTGAAAACAGTCAGGCTCAGAGAAGTTAAGTGACTTTCCAGAGGTCACACAGCAGGTGGTGACTGTACAGGGTGGACCTTAGTCGTGTCCCCTGCACAGCCCACCCTGTGCTCGGTACCACTCGGTCACCCCAAGCCGTGACCATTGCCCGGTGTTCTCAGGCCCGCTACGTCCAGGCCAAGCTGAGTGTGCACGACCGCTCCCTTAAAGTGGCCACGGTGATCGAGAGCCTGGAGATGGAGATGGAGCTGCTGTGCCTGACCGGGGTGGAAGACCAGCTCCAGGCCGACGTGAGGCCCACACTGGAGACCCTGAGGAACGCAGGCATCAAGGTAGGGCCAGCCGCCTGGGACCGCGGCTGAAACAACTCTCCTTGTGGAAATGAATTCCAGGGTGACAACAGCTCGCAGAGTCTGAAAATGAGTGGAGGTGCTCGGAGTAAAAATTAATAGGGATGTTGACCGTAGTGGGGGAGGGGCCGGGGCTGCCTGGACAGAGGGGAGGTCACACCCACCCTGAGGGCCTGGTCTGAAGCCAAACGCGTGTCAGCTGCCCCTTGCTGCCTGGCCCCCCGGGCGGGGTCCTGGAAGGCAGAGGCACCGTCCCCTCGTGCTTCTGTGCGGCATCGGGCAGCAGGAATGCTTTTGTGTCCTGCTGAGTGACTCGCTGGCCTTTTGTCCACTGGTCCGGATGAGTGAGGGGCCGCCCAGCAGAATGGCCCTTGCCCTCCCAAATTGCCTCATTTACATTTTCTTTTTTTTTTAAAGATTTACATACAAGCTGGGGTGCAGGCCAGAGGCGTGGGGCAGCGAGAGGGTTCACCAGAGACAGAGTGGGGAGCAGCACAGGCAGATCAGAAATACACTGCTGAGGGGAGCAGCGGGCGAGGCAGGAGAGGTCTGCTGTGCCCTGTGGGAATCTCCCCGGCACGTCAAACTTGCATCGTCGCCGCTGCCCACAGCTCCACAGTGCTGTGCTTAACCACTGTGCCACCAGGGAGGCCCCTCATTTACGTTTTCTTAAAGTTTGGGGCCCAAAAGTACTTACCCAGGAGTGTGCTATGAAGAGACCAGCAGAGGGCGTGTGCGAGCGGGGAGCTGGGTGCAGGGTACGGGGGTGCGCGGGGTTTGCACCTCGGCCAGGGAGCCTGCGCTGGGAACAGGTGCCTGCCCTGCGCCTCCGGGAGCACAGGACACATCAGGGCTGTGGGCATCATGTCCTCAGCTCTGCCCCTCCTCCCCACAAGCGTCTGCACCTTCTTCCTGACTGGCTCCCCGCCTGGGTCCAAATTCCACCCCTGTAGTCACCATCGGGGTCCCTGGGGCTTCTCAGGGCTTCCTCTTCCTGCCATGTGCAGTCTTCGTGAAGGGGACTGCGTGACCTTTGGCCCTCGAGTGGTCCAGCTGAGATTTCCTTTGAGGTTTCCAAGATGCTCCCTGCTGGGAGCAAGGAGGACTAAGGGTTAATGGGTAAAGCCCCTGATCGGAAGTTGCAGTGGACTCTGCCGACCCCGTCCTGGGCCTGGGCGGAACAGGAACTCGCTGTGCAGCTTTGGGCCAAGTCACCCACCCTCTCTGAGCCACAGCTGCAAAGGCAGAGAGGCCTCTTGGGAATGCAGAAGGCACGACAAGTGGACAGTCAGTGCTTTCTAGTTGGGGTTCACCCCAGCAAGCCACTTGCAGAGAGACCTGACTGGGATGTGACAAGTCAGTGTTTCCTGCCGAGCACGGAGGCAACCCCTCATCCTCACGGCCTTTCCCTTCTTTGAGATTTTTAATTTATTTTTAAATTTATGCATGCAAGTACTGGGGTGTAGGCCCGAGGTGCAGGGGTGAGAGGATTCACCAGAGACAGAGTGGGGAGCAGAACAGGCGGATCCACTGAAACACAGCTGAGGGGAGCAGCGGGGAGACAGGAGAGGTCTGCTGCGCCACGTGGTCCCCTGGCGGGGGCATCGAACTCATGCTGCCATGGCAGCTGATAGCTTCACAGTGCTGGGACTTAACCCCTGCGCCACCAGGGAGGCTCCAGATTATTTACGGTTATAAGAAAAATTCCCAGAAGGGATTAGGGTGCTGGGGCCGAGCTTCATGATGTCTGAAGGTGTCACGTCAGCTTCTGCTGCACCAGCTGTGGCTCAGCGTCCTGAGGCTCTTGAACTGGGGCATTTCCTGTGGTGTGTTGGGGACACCATGAGCCCGAGCAGGTAAATGGAACAGACCAAGTTCGCTCGCTGTTCGTGGAAACGGCGGACGCAGGCGACAGGCGGCCTCCGCTCAACACGGGCGCCCTTTCGTACCGTCGCTCCAGGTTTGGATGCTGACAGGGGACAAGCTGGAGACGGCCACGTGCACCGCGAAGAATGCGCATCTGGTGACCAGGAACCAGGACATCCACATTTTTCGGCTGGTAAAGTGTGTTCTGCATCGGGCCACGTGGTGGGGGGTGCTGAAGGTCACCCGCCAACTCACCACCTTGGGTGGGCCCCTGGGGGGGGCACGTGTTAACCACCGAGGCTTGGGGGGCTTTCCGCCTTGGGAACCACTGGACGGCCCAGGTGGCACCACACGATCCCATCCGGGAGCCCCTCGTTACCACCCCCTGTCGCATTCACCCCGACCTGCGGCAGGGCTGGGGCCCTTTGAGAAGCTGGCGAAAGTCGGGCAGGTGGCGTGAAGGTTGCCCTGGAGGGCGGGCTGTGGGGTTCGCTGAACCTCGCACGCCAGGCCCTTGATGAGAAGTCAGCTCCGACCGTGCGGGCCTGTGCGCCCCCGCCCAAGGGAAGTCCTGAGAGCGCCCCAAAGGCGGTTTGCTGGTTGGGCAAGTGAGACGTTCCCGCCCTCGCGGCAGGTGCTTGACCGGAGCAGTGTGCCCTGGAGGGGCTGCGCGGAGGCCGGGAGCCAGGGGCCCTGGTGGTTCCTGGAACTGGGGCTCGGGGGCGGGAGGCACCGCCCCACTGATCTGTAGTCAGAGCCAGCACAGCAGACAACCTGGGGGGACCCTGGACATTTGAGGGGGAGTCCCCGGGGCTTCCAGTCTGCTGCCTCGGGAAGCTGCTGGCCCCGCCGGGTGCCTGGCTCCTGGTGCCCGCCCTGGGTACCCGTATGCCACTGGGGGGCCGCCCCGGCCTGCGGGGGTCACGCAGAGGCCGCAGCGTCGCCGTGGAGTAAGTGGGAGCAGCCCCTGAAACTGCTGAGCCAGCGCCTGGCGTGTCGTCGTGACAGCCGCTGGTCGCTGTTTGTTTGCTGTGTGGGTCGCAGCTCCCCTGGCGGCAGGCGGGGCTGGTACACCGGCTCCCCGATTCCCACGGAACCACTGCAGATGGACCAGGCTTGGCTCTGGTCCGTGCGGGGAGGAAGGGGCCTCGGCCGGGCGGTTGTCGTCTTCCCAGCGGCCTCCGGAAGCTGCTGCTTTCTTGGCCCTCTCCGGAGACCTGCTGCCACCCGCCCCTGCAGGTGACCAACCGCGGCGAGGCCCACCTCGAGCTGAACGCCTTCCGCAGGAAGCACGACTGCGCCCTGGTCATCTCGGGAGACTCCCTGGAGGTGGGTGCCCACGGTCCCGGGAGCGCGCGCCCTGCCTGCGGCCAGGGAGGCCGCTGGGGCTGACCCGCCACCCCGCCCCAGGTCTGCCTCAAGTACTACGAGTACGAGTTCATGGAACTGGCTTGCCAGTGCCCGGCCGTGGTCTGCTGCCGCTGCGCGCCCACCCAGAAGGCCCAGATCGTGCGGCTGCTGCAGGAGCGCACCGGCAAGCTCACCTGTGCAGTAGGTAGGCAGCCGCCCCCCGCCGGCCGTGCCCCGAGGACGCCGGGCTTCTGCGTTCTCCAGATTCTGCCTCATTGGGGTCACGACAGCCCCTCCAAAAGCTTCCCATGGGCTTTGGCTCTGTTTGTTTTTGGCTCCTTCTTTTTAATGTTTCCCTTTGAGGAAGAGCAGATAAGCGCGCCCCAGGCCTCTCCTCCTGCACTTGCACTTCCTTTGCCAGTGACAAGGACGCAGCTGTGCGGAGGGGTGAAGGGACGTACCCCGTCTCTGCTGGTCTCACCAGCCGGGGCTCGGTCGTGCCTCGGTGGGGTGGGGCTAATCCCGTGGTCTCACTCTAGGGTGCTTGGGGGGCAGAGGGGCTGCGTTTATCAGAAGCACTCACGGGGTGCGGGGGAATCGTTGCTGACGGTGACCTGGCCCCCCACACCTCCAATGCGGGCCAGCACCGGGGTGCTCCCTGGTGAGGGGTGCGCGTGGTTCCTGCCACTGCTCGGACTGGGACCCTCAGCAGTGGCCCGGCCCCTCCCATGCGCAGCTCCTCTGCTGGAAAACGGCTGCACCCAGGTTTGTGGGAGTGATTAGAGGAGGGTACAGAGGCAGATGCGTGTGGGGGTGACGGCAGGGATCCCCGCAGCGGCGTGCTCCTGGCCTCCCCAACTCTCCGGGTTTTCTCTCTGCCCCGTGTGGCCGGCAGGTGATGGCGGCAACGACGTCAGCATGATTCAGGAGTCCGACTGCGGCGTGGGCGTCGAGGGCAAGGTGAGCGGGGGGCGCGCACGGGCTGCAGGCCCTCAGAAACCGGTCGGGCCACACGGCGCGTTTCTCAGCCCATCTTGGAGTCTCCTCATGCCTGGTCTGGGGCAGGCTCCTCTATCTTCCTGGAGGTGGTTTCTGTGAGGTTGCTGTTTGAAGCCCAGGGGACAGTTGTGGCACATCCCGGACATCTGTGGGTCCCCCTGACTTGATTCCGTGCTGCGACGGCCTGTGTGTTGTGCGCTCGTGCCACACCAGGAGGCCCTGGTGTCCATCGGGCACCTTTAAGATGACAGAGTTCCATTCTGTGGCTGGACGGCCAGTTCCTTTCACTCCCACAAGTGTGCAAAGATGGCTGTTCGGGAATTCTCCTGTAATGCTGTCAGTAGTATCAGGTCCCCCTGCCCCCCTCTGTTTAGCTCCCAGGGGGTCTGAGGTTATAAAGTGCCTGTCTTTGAATAATTCTTTGCTTCTGATACGCATTATGGCTGGGCTTAACCCCCAAGGCTTACTACTTGATCCATTTGACCTGCAAATTATAACTATCTGTGATTGGGAATGTTTTTTATTTAAATAAATTCCTTTTAAAAAATCGAATTAGGCTTGGACCACCAACTGAGTCTAGCTTGAAACCGAAGAATCTCTTTATTGAAGTTCTTCAAAGATCTTCTTACAGTGTCTTGCTTTTTCAATTAAAAGAAATGTGCTTGCCTTGACCTCTTGTGCTTTTGACGGTGCCTGGTTTCCTCGGCCCGCAGGAAGGAAAGCAGGCTTCCCTGGCGGCAGACTTCTCCATCACTCAGTTCAAGCATCTTGGCCGGCTGCTCATGGTCCACGGCCGCAACAGCTACAAGCGATCTGCTGCCCTCAGCCAGTTCGTGATCCATCGGAGCCTCTGTATTAGCACCATGCAGGTGGGTGGGCAGCTGGCACCGCCGTGCAGGTGCGTGTGGCTGCACCACGCAGGTGCATGGGTGGCTGGCACCTCCATGCAGGTGCGTGTGGCTGCATCATGCAGGTGGGCAGGCAGCTGGCACCTGGCTATGTGGTTTTCTTGGAAAAGCCTGAGATTTGGTCTGTGCTTTGGAGCTGCCACCTCCCACGAGGCCAGTTTAAATCCTACCTGGCCACTTTCCAGCTGACAACCTTGAATGCCCCAGACCCTCCCTCTGTTGGGTGGCAAAGGCCATCCCTGCTGTGTGCGGTGGGTGTGAGCATTGGGAGGGTGCCGTGTGAATGACCGGAGTGGCCATCCTTGGGGGAGAGGTGTTCAGGTTGGTTTGCCAGAGGAACAAGCTGGCCCTGAATTTGCACGCACGGAGGTGAGCCTGGTTTTGCCGAGTGCTTCCTCCACCAGGGCATCAGGCTGGCGTCTCCAGTGGCAACGGCGATGGCTGTGCCCATTTTACAGACTGGGAGGCTGAGGCACAGCGAGGGTGAGAAATGTGGACAGCATCCCTCAGGGATTTAGTCTGCCTGTCCGTGGGGACCCCAAAGCCTGCGCTCTGAATGCATGTTGGCTCCTGCGTGTCCTCCATTCGGGGGCGGGGGTGGGGAGGTGGCCTCTGCGTCACCCACCCCTCCCTAGCACAGCGACAGGATTGTCAGCCCCCTGGGGAGGACGGCTGTCCTCTCCTGCTTCCACACAAAAGATCTGTCCCACTTCACTTTCGCCAGGTCCTTCAAGATCTGTCATCTGGTGCTAGCAATTAGGTGCGGACCAGGAAGGAGGCCCAAGAAGGGAAAGAAAACACTCAGGGATGGGCCGCTCTCGAGTGCGCTTCCTCCGGGGCCACGAGGGGAAATACCCCCTGGGAGCGGGGAGGACACGGGCCGGGCCGAGAGCTGGGAGTCCTGCCCTTTCCGGCAGTGCCAGCAGGGATCTGAGGCCCTCACCACGCCGGGCCTCCGTCGTCCCTCCTGGGAGATGGGAGGAGACGCCCCTCGGGGGCTGCTTTGAAAAACAGCCTCATCAGCCCTCACCATCGTGAGCGAGAACAGAACAGCATGACGTGGAAACACCAGGTGGACCTTGGCTTGTGGGGGAGACTTTTCACCATGCACGAAAGGCGTCCTGCCTTTCAAAGCATATCGGGGTGCTGCTGTATGGGTGTGAGCCTCTCGGGTGGCACCCACGCCTCTCGGGGCGAGGCGACGTTTGGCTGCCAGCTGCAGATGTGTGTGCAGGAGCCCAAAGGGGTTGCCGTGAACGCCGTCTTGACCCACACAGCTGCGCGGCATCAGACCCATCTGGACTCGTAATTTGCGTCAGCTCCGCGCGGGACTGGTAACGCCAGGGCTTAATCACTGGGCGATTAATCACCTCGGCCCTGGGCACACTCTCAAAGGCTGCCCTGGGCACGGCATCGAGTCAGAAAAATACGCCAGGATGAGGACGTACCCTTTGTGCTCTAGAAAAATGCCGGTTGCCCCACCCGCTGGGCTGCAGGTGCCTGGCTGAGGGCGTCCTGGCCGGGGACCCCTTGGCATGGGGCCCGGGGGCACAGGGGGACATGGCGCTGCCATCTCCTCCCAAGCGCTCTTCTAAGATGAGCAGGCTGGAGGCTCCTGATGTTGATTTGCAAAGCTGAGCCCTAGATTCTTGACATTTTTACAACCATCCCCCTGGGCGGCAGCCCAGCGGGGTAAGAATCCTGAGGGATACTCGCCTTTCAGTTCTGAATCAGTGGGGCTTTTCTGCCCCCCACGCTGTGCCAGGCTGGCCCCGGGTGGGCAGTGAAGGGGGCGGCGAGCCTGGATGGACGCCGCAGTCTGAGCGCTGGCGTGGTTCGGCTTTTCTCCGCGTCCAGTTTTCAAAAACCCTCCCGGTAGCAGCTGTCCGTGGCTTCCCTGGGACAGAAATTTGCCCGGAGGCCCTTTCCTGGAGGGGTTCAGAGGCTGAGCTGTCTCAGAGATCAAGCCCGATTCCGTTTCGCAGCCTGTTTCTCACGGCTGGTGGCTGATACTTTCTACATCAGGAGGCAGAGGTTTCCGGAAGGGATTGTAAATGTCTTTGTTGCTTTTGTCTCATTGCAAAAGAACCAGGTCATGGACTCCTGATAAAAATTTCCAGAAATAGGGCTGAGTAATGCCAGAGGGGCCCTCCCCGCTGCCCCACCCTCTGAGGCTGCCGGCACAGAATTTCCCAGCCGAGCGCTCCCCGATCTGTCCCCACGCACCGGCAACCCCCAGGCAGGCCACTGCGTGCTTGGTGACCCTAGGACTGGATCTCATGGGGGTTCTGGAGGGTCACCGAGTGCCTACACAGAGTGTTTCTGGAACGCCGGATAAGCTCTTTGCTGATGATGGGAGCTCAGAACGATCCACAAAGGGGTGGAGGGCAGAGTCTGCCTGTCCGCCCAGGTGTGACTCCTGAGTCTGCTTGTGAGCTGTGTGATCTTGGGCAAGTCACCAAACCTCTCTGTGCCTCCCTTTGCTCATTTGCAAATGGGATGGCGGAAACAGTACCCACTCATGGTGGTTGTAAGAACGGACCGAACTAATGTCCTCGAAGCACTTGTAACAGTGCAGTGTAAACTACGTGCCCCGGAGCTGTGGGGGTGTCGTGTATTATCTCACCATAAGGGCTTTTGTCCTGATTTTTGGTGACCGTCTCCTTTCTCTCGGCACAGGCGGTCTTTTCCTCCGTGTTCTACTTTGCCTCCGTTCCCCTCTACCAAGGATTCCTCATCATCGGGTAAGCTGGTGCAGGGGAGGGTCTCCGGGCTTCTGGGCCTCTCAGAGCCCCGGGAGGGGGAGGACCATGAGAAGCGATGCCCTTTAGCGATCTGTTGAGTGAATAAGGCTGGGAGCCCGCGAGCTCATAGCCAGAGGGGGCCGTGGAGACCCCGACTGACCTTGCTTCTCCACAGCACTCGGCTCCCCCTGCCTGGTGGAGAACGAGCCAGCCCCCAGTGCCTGGCTCCGGCTGTGGGCATTTGCTGCCCTCACATGCACCGTTCCTGATCTTTGGACCTTTGCAAAGCCTGTGCTTGGTCCTTGAATGGCCGGGGAGGTGGGGTTTGGGGACCAAAGGCCCCGGGTGGAGCCGGCACGGGGCGTGCTGCTGGAGTGGACGAGGGGCCGGGGACGCTTCCGCGGGAGGCTCTCGCCTTGTCAGTTCAGCCCGAGATGGGACTGGAACCCGCCCGTGGCGTTGGGAGAATGCACTGTGCTCTGCTGGGTCCTGGAGTAAAAACGCGGCAGAATGTCGCTGCGGGCCCTAAGCCGAGCTTCGCGGCCTGCCACCTCTGAGCCCTCGTCCCCTCGCGCTTGTCCTGGCTTCATGCTCTCGCACCCAGGCGCCGCCTTGGTGTTCTCCAGACAGGGCAGACATGCTCCTGCCCCAGGGCCTGGCACCGGCGGTCCCCCTGATGCCGGCGTGGCTGCCCTTCACCTCTTGGGCTCCCCTCTGTGAAACTGCCCCACCCGTGACTTACTGTCTCTTCCCCCACAGCCCGCCTCCCGCCTCTCTGACCAGCACAAAGCTCCCCGGGGCGGGCAGGCCTCTGCTCTGCTCCCCGCCCTCTCCAGGGCTCAGCAGTGGCTGGGTCAGCGGTGTGGGGGTGCTGGCGGGATTCAGGAGGCTGGGGAGCCCAGGGCTCACCCCGTGGGCTGGGTCTCACTTGCTGGTCTCCCTCCCAGATACTCCACCATCTACACCATGTTCCCCGTGTTTTCTCTGGTCCTGGACAAAGACGTCAAGTCGGAAGTCGCCATGCTGTACCCCGAGCTCTACAAGGATCTCCTCAAGGTCCGCCGAGAGCGCGCCTCCCTCCTGCGCCTCCCTCCCTGCGCCTCCCTCCTCCCTCCCTGCCCCTCTCTCCTCCCTCCGCAGCCCTCCCTCCTCCCTCCCC
>PVIJ01021128.1:0-19214 GCA_004024925.1 Scalopus aquaticus | reverse complement strand
ATAGTGTTTTTGATTTGCATTTCCTTGATTATAAGTGATGTTGAGCATTTTTTCATGTATCTGTTGGCCATTTGTTTTTCTTCTTTGGAGAAGTGCCTTTTGAGCTCTTCTGCCCATTTTTTGATTGGGTTATTGGCTTTGTTTTTGTTGAGTTGTGTGAGTTCCTTGTAAATTTTTGTTATCAGTTATTTTCAACTGTAAAATTTTTTTGAGGGGGAATCCTGGCCCTTTCAATTGGTTGTGTTCCTTCCTGCCTCCCCCACCCCCACCCCATATGAAACTACTGTCCTTTTTGCAGGTCATTGACATTCATCTTTCCTTTTCCTCTCCGTAACCACTGCCTTCTGGCTCAAAGGCCTCTTTGTCTTTAGTAGATTGCTATGCTAGACCTTGGTGAGCTCCCTCTGTACCTGGCTCTTGTTCCCACTCATTTTAACCACCATTATTAGTTTCCTGGAGCACAATCCTTATCATCTCACACCCCTGCCCAAGGGAAATGTATAACTTCCTATTGCTCACAGCAACGCAGACCCCTGGCCTGTCTTGTGAGACCTGTTGCCCTTGATCCCAAGCTTTCTTGTCCCAGTCTCATCTTCCACCCCTTCTATGAGTTAGCCCTATTCTCCCCCTGAACAGTTCACTCTCTTCACAGGAAGTCCTCTTGATGGTTCCTGTTACCCTGTCTTTGCTCATTCTTAATTGTCTTGGTTCAAACGTCCATAGCCTGTGGGAAACCATCCTTGACTATACTCTAGGAATTCTTGCTTTTTCTTTAGAGTTGCCATGAGATTCCTTTGCCATTTTCATTGAAACTATTTAAACAAGTGATTTATACTGTTACAGGTTAGCCTGGTTTCTAATCTTTGAGGACCTCGGGTCATTCTGTGTTCCTTACACTGTGGCTTGACACCAAGTCTTGAAACACCCAGAGCTTCTAGGACCTTTGGCAAAGGAAGGAGAGTGAACTGCCTTTCTGTCCTTTCAGACTCCACCCAGGACTTCATGTTGGTGGTGAAAGAGACTCCCAAGCCCACTAGTCTAGACAGATGGGCACTCTGCCTGGCAGAGAAAAACCCCACCACCTCGAGAAGTAATACTTTTCAAACTTTTGGAGCAAATCCTGAACGAATCCATAGGAAAGAACACAGTTGGTGCTGACATTTCCTGATCTGAAAATGAAAAAAAATAAAATAATAAGAATTATTCTTTGAGTTAGCAGATTTTCTTGGAAACCCTCCAAAAAGTTACTCCCACCCCACAATGCTGCCACAGATTGTCACCCCTCCAGGGGGTCTTCCTGATGGTGACTCTCTTCAATGTACTGAGAGGATGGCACCCTGGGGACTTGTGTGCTTGCAACTGAGGGATTCAAGAACAAGACCCTATGGAGGCACGCAAGGTTGGTTGGTTGCACACACACTAGCGGCCAGATAAGACAGGAAGGAGGATGCATTTCTGCAAAATCTCCTACCTCTGTCACTTTCAGTTCCTTAGAGAATGACCACTGCCAGCTTTCTGCTGTTTCCTCATCATGTGAAAGGTGCATGCAGATGAACAGGGAGTGTGGGTCTTTGCCAACCCTTGTGCACATAGAGCTATTATAGGTTTGTCTCTACAGCCTCCTTCAGGCTTGCATGAAAAACTGATGTGTGGTGTGGCAAGGAGAGACGTGGATCACCACGCTAAAATTCCGACTCACTGAACATTGATCATTTCTAAGCCAGAGCAATGTATGACTATTGTGATTCCCATTTACACGTGAGAAATCAAAGTTCTATAGGTTATGCCATTTGCTACAACTTTCATGGCTTGCATGGGTCTAAATTCTGATCTAGGGCCTCCCTGGTGGCGCAACGGTTAAGCGCTGCGCTGTGGAGCTGTCGGCAGCAGCGATGCGAGTTCGACGCCCGAACGGGGAGAATCCCACATGGTGCGGCAGACCTCTCCTGCCTCACCCGCTGCTCCCCTCAGCAGTGTATTTCTTATCTGCCTGTTCTGCTCCCCGCCCTGTCCCTGGTGAACCCTCTCGCCACCCCACACCTCTGGCCTATACCCCAGCATTGTATGCATAAATAAATAAAATCTTTAGAAAAAAAAATAAATCCTGATATACTGTTAAACCCATGCTCTACCCACTTGGCAGTGACCCATCCTAGTGACAGGTGACACTGCTGTGTCAGACCATGCCTCAAAGCTCTGATACTCACCCATTGTTTTAGATGCTTACATGTGAAACTGCATGACTACTCCTCCTGAATGCCAGTTCTTTCTCTATTTTTCCTCTGAATAAAATGATTTTCCAAGGAATCATTAAAGGAATAAATATCTTCAGCCTCCCCATCTACTCAAGAAGTTTCAAGTGTGTGGTAATTTTGGAGCAAAGTCTAGATTCCAGAAACAGAAGTTGAGTGCTCAAGGCAATGGAAAGCCTCCAGGCACTGACAGGTGAGCAGATGAGGCATAACCGCATGGACTCTGACCACAGAGCTCTGAACCTGCTGTAGCATCTCCTCTTACACGGACAGAAAGAGATCACCATACATTTGAGGTGCTGCTATTATAACTTGAGGACAAAAATTCTAGTGATGTAATTGCTGAAAGAATGGAAGGGACAGGGAAGGGTTGTATAGGGCAACGGAGCCACTGGAAACACAACTTCTCCTCTCTCACAGAAAGCAGTCAGTGGATACTGTGTGACATCAAGCAGGAAGAAAGGAGTCAGTACAAGCCTGTTATTAGAAACAAAGTGATAACGCCAGAAAAAAATCTGGAAGATTTGTAAGTACTGTCTCTGATGAGTGGGAACAAAGTTGCAGAAGTTGGGAAAGAAGCCTCAAGGTTTTTGCTGGGAACTTTGTAGCAGTGTTTGATTATAATTTTGTGTTCATGCATTTATTTGATAACTGTTAAAATAAAATTACAAACAAATACTAATAGCATGGTGGGATGTTAACAAGAAGGCAGATTTCAAAGCTCCAAATCCTTGTTTCCCCACAGAAACATTAAACAAGAGTCTAGAAAGGGAAGAAGAATACACATGATGAAAGCCCAATCTGCAAAGTTAGGCAACAACAGAAAAAAAAAAAAAAAACAGCTGCAATGTAATATATGACATTTATAAGTTGTCAGTAGCAAGTTCTTACATATCAACATTCCAAATTTAAATACACTGAATTTATCAAGCAAAGATAACAGTGTGATTAGGTGGAAATAATGTGGCCTAGTTAATATATGCATTGTGTATAGTTACATAGTTCACTTACAAAGACAAACAGAAATACAATGTGAAGGGATTAAAGACGATATTTCCCACTAGGGGAAATAAAAAGATTTTGGATAGTCAGTTAAGCCACGAATGTTCACAAGAGTCAAAGTCATTACATAGTGATAATGAGGTCAACACATCCCAAAGACACAAACTTAAATGTATGTGCATCCACCACCTGCGCACATACATATAACAGGTCCAAACAGAGAGAAAACTAACACAGGTGTAGACAACTTCATTTCCTGATTTTTCAGCAGTGTATAAATCACCCAGAGAGCCTCAGGGCTGTGCCTACAACTCTGGCCCGCACCCTTCCCAGGAGATGGCATGTACCTTCCCCACCCCACCCAGACATCACAGTGCAGTGAGGGGCTTTGGGACAGTCAAGTGATTCAGTGAGATCACCCATGTCACCACAGCTACTACTGAAGAGGAGAAGGTAATTCTGAGACCAACAGCAGAGCTGGAAATGACCAAGGTCGTATCTCCCAGCCAATGCCCTGTACCTCCTTTCCTTCTTCAAAGCTACAATGGCTTAAAGCAGAGACCAGCTTGCTCGGGACCACACCCATAGATCAAAGTGTTATGAAAATACACATATTGTGGAAAAAAGTAGAAAAAAATTTAGAGAGCAAAGCAAAGGCCTTTCTCAGCAGTCATACTAAGAGGAGGCCTTGAGACAACTCAGCAGTCTTTCTGGAGGCCTGAAAAAATGGAGTCATTTGGAAATAATGAAATAAAACAAGGCATAAAATGATAACCCAAAACCCAGGACATCATTATCGAGTGCTGAGAAAAGCACTCCCAGTAATCACCTGCCCTCAGTGGCCATTGGGTCTACAGGTCACAGATGGAGACCGATTGATGGGTGGGGCCTTTTTACTTTCCCAAATAAGAAGCCCCAAGAAAGGAAATTAGGGGCATCCTTCTCCCTCAGGAACAAGGAGGCCACAGAGCTCAGTGCTTGCGTCTGAGCAGGACTAAACCTTACTCTGTCCTCCCACAGCTGGGTTCCCTTCAGCCAAGCCCTGCCTCTACTGTCCCCTGGGACAGAGGCTCCCCCAAGACTCTGGCCAGGAGGTTCACTCAGTTATCTAAGATGAAGTAGAGGTCATGATGGCTCTGGCAGTGTTTCTTGTCATCTGTGTACCTCTTTCTGGACTCGGTTTCCTGGCCATGGCGGGTCCTCTCCCCGTCCAGGTTGTTGTTGTTGTGGAGGTTTCTCCAGGCCCAATGGATGCAGTGGAATTCTAACGAGGCCTGGTCCTGGTACAGCTCCCTGCTTGGCAGCACTGGGGGAAGCACCAGCAGGAGGAAGAGTATAAGCCCAGATACTGTGGGACAGCTAGCTGCTCCCCAATTGCTTGGCAGCTTCTGAGGCTGCAAGGGACACTAACCTCCTTAAGTCACTAAGGTCAAGGGCTTCAATGTTTAAGCAATGTGCAGGGGCCTCCATCCTTTTAATCAAGTCCTTTAATCAAGTCCCACTGAGGCTCCACCTGGTACCTGCTCTGGAGACAGAGTAGGACTGATGTGGGTGGAGGACTGCTGCTGGCCAGGGTGTCTCCCTGACCCATAGAGACACAATACCCTGTGTTGTGATGGAGGAGGGTTGCTGTGGCGACTGTCACCTGCAACTCTACTCACTGTCTTGCCTACTGACATTTCCAGGTGGGAGTCATGGTGTTCCTGAAGGAGCTGAGCAAGGATCCCACATTTGTCCCTTATCTGAGCCCTCACAAACGGCCCTTAAAAGCCTCCAGAAAACCGAGTCTTTGTAACTGCCAGAGCAGCTGGGATGGCTTAGACTAGACATGACTGTGGGTGACGGGGCAAGGCTGGGAGACTATTGGGCTGTAATGGCCGTTTCAGTGAACACTGATGTCTTCTAGGGCATGGGAGGCTCTAGAAGTTGAAGAAAGTGCTGCAACTTTGTTTGTGAAGGCGGGATTCCACTTATCCACTGATGTGAATCAACCACCCCAAGCTCCCTAAGTCAATGAAGAACCTCCTTATCATTCTCGTGGTTTCCGTGGCCCAGAAATTGAGAGAGAACTGTACTTCCTTGTGTTCCATGGAAATAATCGGAGCCCCCTGAAATTTAAGTTTACAAGCAACACACCCTCTTTATTCTCCCCAAAACTTTGGAATGTTTGCTCACCGTCATAGGGATTATCCACTGGAGGGATGAGAATCTGCAATCCAGACTGCCCCTAGCAGTGACCAGGCAGTGTCTCCCTAACTACGTATTCAACACCTTTCCTGAAATTTCCCTAAGAGATCCTGACCTCTGCTGTCAAGTGCCTTCTCTGAATGCCGTATCATTTTGTTGCCACATTAGTAATGTTTAAAAAATAAGTTTTTTAAACAGTTCATTGATACCATCAATAAATGTATTTATTTTAGATATTTAACCAATTTGCTAAAATCTCTTGCTCTAAAACATTTTTTGTGAAATTGTTTGTGTTTTTTATGAAAAATAAAAAATCTAAAAACACTGGCTCATTCTCCAGTGAAATAGTCTAGCTATGTGGTGGTGGTATTCTTGACTTGAAAGAACATGTATAATACATGACCTTAAGAATGATGTTTATTGAAGGCTTTTGGTATTGCTTCTATATCCAGTTACACAATTTCTAAATTTATCTAAATTTTGTTTCTGCACATTTTGTGAGGTATACATTTTTTTTAAAAAATGTCTAGATTATTTACTGTTAAGATCATTTTTTCTTTGAATCTGTAATCATCAGAGAGGCTGCAAAAAAAATTAACCATTTTTATGTTGTACTCATCATATTTTGATATGTGGTACTAGCCTCAAAATATACACTTGAGACTTTCCTACTTACTGTTTGAAAAGACTTCAAAGGTGATCACAATAGACTGCTTCTTCATTACTTGTTATGATGTCATCTGTGCCTGGAGTTTTTTTTAATGTAGTGTTTTTCTTGTTTTAATTTTAATTTTTTATGTAGTTTACATCATTCTTCATTTTTGTATAATTTATGCAGGGGAGCCCAAGGAGCGATCAAGAACAAATAATAATTAGAATAAATTCAAAAACAAAACCAACAGGTTTCTATAAATCAGAGACATACTGCTGGGGATGGGATGGAGAGGTATCAGGACAGGGAGGGAATAGCGCAAGGGACTATGGTGATGGTGCAGGAGACTGGGGTCCAGACTGCATGGTGGGCACATGAGGTCCACACAAGGGCCATTTTTCTGGACCCTCAGTCCTGACCTTTTCCACTACCACCTACTGAAAGGACGGTTCCTTACATGGGAGGGCACAAGTAGCTCCAAAATGAGGACAGTGTGCCCAGGCAGCCCCCCTGTGGGGGGAAACAGAAAGCCCCCCGATGTCTCCAGGTGTTGGAAGGTGAAGGGAGCTCCAGATCTGAGAACAGGGGTAGCAAATCGCAGAGGTGGGAAACAGCTCAGATGGGGCCATGAGGAAGGTGAAGGAGCACAGAGAGAAAGTGGGCACGGAGGATGGTCAGGTCACAGAAGACCCAGAGGATGTGGACAGCCACGAGTGAGTTTTACACCGAAACACAAGACAGCTAGTTAATTTTGAATTTGAGATGAACCATGCATCACTTTTAGTTTAAGTATATCTATAGTACCGCATTCCCCGTGGGCTGGATGCTAGAAAAGACTGTCATCCAGAATGTAGCTGTCTCCTGGGTTATTGCTGGAAGCTACAGTACCCCAGGCCCAGCATAGCTGCCCCCTAAGCTCCAGCACCCCAGTGTCCCTTACCTTGCCCACCTGAGCCTTGAAGTACTAGGCAATCTGCTGCACTGCTCTTGCATCTCAGCGTGAGCATGTTGGTGATGGCTTCTAGTTGGTCCATGCAGGGGTGACTGTCCCTCTAGGGGTCCCTCCAGGGTGGCAGGGGAAGCATGGAGAGGAGTGAGGGCAGCTTCTTGTTAGATTAGTTGTGGGGACCCAGCACCTACACACCTCCAAAAACTGATGGTGTTCACTATATAGACAGGACCCCCTAACAGAAAATCCATCTTTCCACGCCCCCCTCCGCCCACCACTGTTGAGGGGATCAAAGGCCCAGACTCGCAACGGTGGAGCATGAGGACCCGCTGGGCATCTGCTCTGAACATGGCCGGGGCCTTTGGAGATAGGCGAGTGAGCTCCCTGCCTGCCCTTGTTTGTGTGGGTTGTGATGGGGGAAGTCAGGACTGAGGGGCCGTAAAACTGGTTTTGAGTTTCTTCCCAGCAGCCAGACTTCCCGTCTCTGCTTAATCATCTGAGACATGGAAATAATAGTAATGCTTGGGCAGGAATTAAGCTGACTAAAGGAGCATGCATTCTAGACTCTTGCAGAATGGTGCTTTTTATTATTGCACAAGTGGCTTTCTGATCCAACTAGGGAGTGAATCCCTCCTGGGGTAACAGTAAGGGGCTCTCTGAGTCAGCTACCCAAATCCCAAGGGCTCAGATCAGCCCTTTCCTGCTCACAGCACATGGGAATTGGGGTACTGGAGACAGGAAGGGGGAGCAGCCAAAGTGGAGAAGGGGAAACTCACAGAACCTCTGCAGCTGGCCCCCCTGAGCACAATTCAGTCCCTCAAAAACCCCATCTTCTCTGTTCCAGATGCTATACCAACATAATCACATCCCAAAGTCACAGTGGAGGGCAGAGCCCCCAGTCCCTGGGGATGTATTTTGAGTGACAAAGTCCATCTGGAGCAGGGTGAAGATGCCTGCCCAGGGCCACAGCACACCCAGAAGATGCCCTGGCCCCCCAGTATTCAGGGAGGGGCATTGTGCTCCCCCCACTGTTGATGGTTAAGTATAGACCAGTGCTGGAGAAGGTGGGATCTTTGTGATTATCTGAGAAGGAGGGCAGACTCAGAAGGTTATAGGAGACCCTGACTCTGTCCCTGGCTTCCACTTCTGGGTCTGTGCAGGAGGCCTTGAGCTTCAGAGACACACTGTTACCAGGGCAAGACCTGGGCGCCTACTCACCAGTCTCCTTCATGGCTTTATAGAGGGTCTCTGCATCTGGGTCTGGGTTGAAGTGGGGGCTGCCCTTCACTGACACAGCCTCTTATTCAATCTGCAAGACAACTCAGGCCTGCTGAGAAGGATAGGGGGGAAGACAGTGCAGGTTCCCAGCCCATGTTGCAGCCCACTGGACACTGTGTGGGCCCTCAGGCTAGTGGCTGAGCTTCCAGTCCCTCCTGGCCCTGCCTGGTTTGTCTCCCTGTACAGGCCCACCTTGGCTGAGGAAAGGTTGAGAAGTCCTTCCTGGTCCAGAGCCACAGCTTCTGGATATGGCAGTTGGCAGCAGAGGTGTGCTAAGAAGGGGTGCCTTCTTCCTCTCTGCTCCAAGTTGCCACGTGACCCTCATATCAGAGGGGCGCCATGAGCCCATGTGCTGCCTTGGCCAGGAGGAGGCCTTTCCTGCCAAATCAGCCCTCAGGCTGGACGGAGATGCCTCCTGAGGATAACCAGACAGTACCGAGCTGGTGTGCACCTCCCGGAAAGACAGAACCCCAGAGGCAATTCAGGGGAACTGGGATTTTGGGCAAAGACCTCAGAGGCAGCTGACACTGTGCATTCCTGAGCCACAGGTTTCCTGTGGGCAGTAAGGGGAGAGTGCCGAGCCTGGATGGCAGCCTTCAGTGCTGCAGGCAAGGAGGAAGGAAGAATGAAGGGAAAGTCCTGGAAAGGGGCCTGCCCAAGAAAGGACCAGCAGAGGCTTGAGGGGGTTGAGGTGCTGAAGACGATCACCCATCAATCCAGCAAATGTTTATTGGGGTTCAAGGAACCAACATCCATGTCTGTGCTCCCACCCACTGGTTATCTCCGGAGGATCCGGCTGTACTGTAGTTTTCCCTCCTTCAACCATCTTGGGTCTTTTTGTGGTGGTTCCTGAGACTGGGGAGATGTCTCTGGGGTGGTGGGAGCTTGGGAGAAGTATGGACACTGCAGGGCGTGAGGGAAAATGGAAACAGCACAGCTTCCAATAAGAGGAAAATGGGAACAGCACAGCTTCCAGTAAGGGAAGGACTATGGTGGCACTGAGTCCCGAGGAGGGCTGTGATGGGGGACAGTCGCTGGGAGGTAGCAGCTGTGCAGGGAATCTACTTGATAAGTGAGGCAGGTGAGGATACCTGAGAGCCTGCGGGCCTGGCTGTGAGGAGCAGCTGGTCTCCTCCTGGCTGTCTGGGACTACAGTGTCTCTTCTGCAGAGAAGCCCCTTGTTAATAGAATGGCATCCGTGGGAAGGACAGCTTGCAGGAACAGCCACAAAAAGCCTGCTGCCCCTCGCCTGCCTTGGGGTGTGGACTCGTGATCAGACGGCGTCTATCCAGGCTGGAGTCAAGTGTGGGCAGGCTGCAGTCTGGGCCATACCCAGCTTCCTCCAGCACCTGGCAGGGAACAACAACCCACCCAGAGCTCCAAGGATAATGAGCAAGTGAGAGTTGCAGTAGCTGAGAACACCGCCTTGAGAGCATGTGAGTGAAGTTTGCAAGGCAGGCAAGATTTGAGCTCATGCTGCCCTCTTCCTGCGAATGGGTGCAGTAACTCTTCACTCAAAGTGGTCAATAGTTTCATGGGAACTACAGCTTTAAATTCAACCACACGTAATAAGGAGCCCTTGAATATTGTTTTCTTCAATATTGAATATTTTTTCCATTCACTTTATACCAAGACATTGAAGAAAAGATGTGATTTGAGGACCTGCTGTACATACAAGAAGGGAGAGAACCAGGAATTAGTGAACCTGCTGACACTCAGGACCTTTGCAAATCCACAGACTCTGGTGTGTGTATGTGGGGGCAGGGGTGCAAGAGTTTGGGTTTAGAACGCTGTGTAATGCTTTGAAAATTGTGAAAGGAGCCAGATAACCAAAGTACTTGGGCCCTTGATTTCCAAAACAGTACTCTAATCCAGAGCTTGCCTGGAAACTATTAGATTTGTGCCCTGCAGAATATCTCAGATGTGAATAAATGATCTGTCTTTGGGAGAGGGATGGTTGAGAAGTGGAGAGAGTTTGGAGGTGGGCACTGAATAAGGGAGAGTCACAGATTCTGCAAATGAATAGGAATTTAGTTGTGTTGTGTCTGGTCTCTCACTTACAGGCTCATCTACCCTTTCCTTCTGTTCCTCATTTACTGTAACACTTATCCACTCTCCCACACTACAACCCAGTAGTTCATTTGTGCATTCTCCACTTGGCTGACTCTTTCCCTCCCTCCTTCCCTCCCTCCCTCCCTCCTTTTCTTCCCTCTTTCCCTTCCCTGCCTTCTTCTGACACAGGTCTTAGGTTTTTCTTCCTCCTGGAGGTTGGTTGCTGGATGCTTCTTTTCGTCTTTCTTCTTTCAGCTTCTGGTTCCTCTTTCTTCAGAAGCCAGGACTGGAGTAGTTCCCTGCTTTCTTGGGAGGCTGGAACCATCTCTCTCTCAGCTCCCTCTGACCTTGGCTTATACTTCTTTCAGGTTGCTCCACGAACAGGCTGGATTGGATCTTTCTTCTTTAAATTATGTATATATATATATTTTTTTCTTTTCTTTTTTTACATCATTATTCATTTTTGTACAATATTTGATTTCTCCTTTCAGGTGTAATCCCCATAAAATTCCCACACCAAGCTTCTCTTGAATGGTCACGTTAGTCTTTTTTTTGCTCTCCCCTCCTGTTTTGTATCCTCTCTCTCCCCCTCCCCAGCTATATAGCTTATCAGCTAGTTTTGTCATTTTTTTCCCCCCACACCCTTTGTTGGGATCCTGTGGCTGATGAGGACCAATCAGTTGATTGCTCGCACCTGATTGGTCCTTTCCTCCACCCAGGAAGTGCAGGGTTGCATAAAGAGGAGAAGCAACTGACAAAAGGGAAGTAGCTGGGCTCTGAGGAGCAACTGCCATAACTGACCACTGCTACTACCGGCTCCCCTGTGAGGTGGCTGGGTTCCCCTAACAGCTGTGTCTTCACCCCTGCCCTGCTGAGAGCAAGGCCCAGCTCTGGCTGCCTGGGCCAGCACCTCACTTGAAAGTGCCTGGCACTGGGATCTTTTGCTATGTCTGTTTCCTTAGAGGCATCTTCTTACCAGCCAGGATGAAACTGGAGGCATTTCAGCCCATAACTTGTCCTAGATACCCAACAATGCCCATGGGATCTTCTCTGTACACCTAGATTAATCTGAGGGCCTCTATGTTGTGACATTTGGGAAAAAGAAATTTCACGAAAAAGGATGAGACTAGGTTATCCATTAAGACAGATATGTGCTAAGGCGGAGTGCCAACATTGCCATGCACCCGTCATGTCAAACTGGCTAAGGCACCATGTGCCCTTGTGCCGCCTTGCCCAGCAGAAGGCCTGTCCTGCCAGTCAACCCTCAGGCTGGACGAATATGCCTCCTGAGATGAGAGAGGACCGAGCTGGTTTGTACCTCCCTGAAATATGGGACCCAAGAGCCAAAATGGGGAATTGAGATTTTGGGCAAAGGCCTTAGAGGCAGCTGACGCTGTGCTCCTTCCTGAGCAACCAGGATTCCTGTGGGTGGCAAGGGGAGAGTTTTGAGCCTAGATTGTGGCCTTCAGGGCTGTAGGCAAGGAGGAAGGAAGACCCAGATGGAAGTCCTGGAAAGGGACCTGCCCAAGAAAGAACAATCAAGGGCTTGGGGGATTGGGGTGCTGAAGACAATTGCACATCAGAGTGCAGCAAAGGTTTAGTGGGTTCATGGTACCAATATCCATGTCTGTGCTCCCACCCACTAGTTATCTTTGGAGGATCCAATCTGTGCTGTAGTTTTCCCTCCTTCAACCATCTTGGGTCTTCTTGTGGTGGTTCCTGAGACTGGGGAGATGTCTCTGGGGTGGTGGGAGCTTGGGAGAAGTATGGACACTGTAGGGCGTGAGGGAAAATGGGAACGGCACAGCTTCCAATAACAGGAGGCTTTTGTGGGGTTGGGCATGACTATGGTGGCACTGAGTCCCGAGGAGGCTGTGATGGGGGACAGTCGCTGGAAGGTAACAGCTGTGCAGAGAATCTACTTGATAAGTGAAGCAGGCGAGGATACCTGAGAGCCTGCACGCCTGGCTGTGAGGAGCTGCTGGTTTCCTCCTGTCTCTCTGGGACTACCACATCTCTTCTGCAGAGAGGCCCTTCATTAACAGAGTGGGCCAGTGAGAACCACAGCTTGCAGGCAAAGCCACAAAAAGCCTCCTGTCCCTCCCCTGCCCTGGGGTGTAGACTCTGGATCAGACAGCATCAATCCAGGCTGGAGTCACATGAGGGCAGGCCACAGACCAGGCCATACACAGTTCCTCCAGCACTTTGGCAGGAAACGACAAACCACCCAAAACTCCAAGGATAATGAGCAAGTGAGGGTACAGGGAGCTGAAAAGGCTGCCTTGAGAGCATGTGAATGAGGTTCAGAAGGTGGGCAGGGTTTGAGCTCACCTGCCCTCTTCCTGCCCTTCCCCACTGCAAGCTGTTGGCTCCTTTCTCACAAACTGGAAAGGCCAAGGCTCAAGAGCCCGTGCTGTTGGGTGGGTTGTCCTGTGGAAGTTGGTTCCCTGGGATAATAGTAGTCCTGCAGTAAGGGGCAGTGTCAGCCAGGTGCCCAAGATGGCAGAGAATGCAGGGCATGGGTGATTTGGCGAGAAGGGCAGTGGAGTGACAGGTGTCCTCCAAGGCCCACCGACAGCGGTGACCCATGTGCTTGCCAACAGTGTGACGACAGAAGGGGGTACACTGTGGGCATGCTGACAACTGAAGGGTGAAACAGAAATCTCAGTCATGTCTGTTCCGTGACTGTGTTAACACTGATGTTTTAAAATGGAATTTTAACTTGGGCCAGTAACAAAAATAAGTTCTCAGCACCATCTCCTGGAACAATTGATTACTCTGTGACGTGAACCAAACCAAACTTTGGCTAAGGCCTCCCATTGCATGAAGGGTGTCGGGAGGTGAGTATGGAGTCGCTCTTGGCTGACTATGCACCTGCCTTTGCTCAGGGAAGGAGACTCTGAATAGGGTCAAATTAGAAGTGCTAGCTCTGCTTCCCCCACAGAAATTCAGTGTCCTCTAAGTGGCCTATTTTGAGTTGACTTATCTCTCTGAAGTGCCTTCTGCCTGGCATTTTAAACAGCTGGGGAGACAGATGTGCTGGGAAGGAGGGAGTAGAGAACGAAGGGCAGATGCTCTCTCCCTCTCCTGTGCTGGCTCTGGGTGAGGCCACCTGTGACAAGTCAGAGGGGTGGGGGAGGGTCCGCAAGGAGAAGCAACTCCAGGTATAAATGCTTTCAAGGTTAAAAGTCATGTGGCTTGGGGTAACCCTGCAAATATCCCACATACATGTCTATAAGCCATGCCAGGAAATTCTTTTTTTCAAACATGGGTACAGTTAGTCATTGCTATCCATCTACTTTAATCAAAACAGATTAAAAACCCAAAAGTGACATTTTTTTACCTTTAGTATCTAAGAGAAATTCCACTGAAAGTCATAAAGCAGTTGAGGATATGGGTGAGCACAGACAGTATCTTAGATTGCTATCAGCATGCATCAGGAAGAGCTGGTTGTGGTTACTTGGGGGACCCACACTCCAGTGCTCACGGCGGTACCCAACCTCCATTGCTCATGGGGTCCTCATTGGGTCCCTTGTGTGGTGTGGCTGGCACGTGGGGAAGTCCCCAGATTGCCTATGCTGGGCAGAGCTCCAGGACACTGTGATAAAACACCGTTGGGATACATGTTGGCAAAAGAGGAGATTCACATTTTCTTAGGGAAATGGAGAGAAGACTCTAAAATCCTTCTATCTGGGGTGTTTGGAAAGAGAAGTTGCACTTTTAGTTGGTAAACTTTAGTGGGTTTTGTCTCTTTCTATGACATATCCGGAAAGTGTTAGTCAAAAAATGAAAAAGGGAGTGAGGGAGGTGAGACTGGCAAGTACTTCTCTCCCCATTAAATATGGGAAGGAGACAGGATAGTATTTCCCTCAAAGACATGGAGCTTTTTCCAAAGAACAGAATTCAGATGAAACACGATGTGGCCCAGCCCTCGATGACAGAGAAAGACTGGACTGTGGGGATGGGACTCATGTGCACACACAGCCATAGGACACCAGGATGCTCTGTCCACTCAGAAGTAGTGTGGGTAAGTCTCACACACAGAGTAGGGCTCGCCAGGGAGCCACTTCTCCTGCTGATCGGGAAAACACCCAGCTCCATTGACTAAACCAAGACTCAATACATGTGTTCAGTTCAGCACAGAGATTTCTTAATTTTCAGCTTTGGTGCTTTAGAGGCTGGGTTATGGGGCTGGGAGTGGCAAAGGGACTCCACCGTATGCTGCCATAGGGGGCGGCATCATTGGCAGCATCCTGGAAGGCATAGGGGAGCACACAAATTGTGGAGGCCTTGTAGCATAGGGGTGGGGATGCCGGGATGAGGTATACCCTGAGAAGCACTCTGCTGTGTGGAAGGCAGCAACTTGGGCTGCCCCACATCTTCCCATGTCGGAGCTTGAGGAGAGTATGGTTGGGGGCCCACTGTAGGAAGAGAAGAGAGAGGTCACTGAGAGGCCACTGGAACAGGGAGCAGAAACCTGTGGTTTCTTGGATCAAGGGGGCTGGACCCAAAGGCTGTACCTTTGTTGATCCCTTTCCTCTCCCTGGGGCTCCAGCCAGCCTGGGCTCCTATCAGAGACCCTGGTGAGGTGTTGGGGTCTGCCCAGCCTTCCCCAGGCACCTTAGGGCTCTGACACTGAACTCCTTTTGCTCTTATGTTGACGGTATCTGATTTCACTGGCTGGGAGCCTGGGACTAAGGACAAGTTCTGACTCAGCAGAGGCCCCAGAATTCCCCAGGTTTCCCAGGTGTCCAGAAGGGGCATGTCCTCATCACAGTCAGGAGGGCCTACCTAGCACATGGGAGCAGACGCTGACCCACAATGCTTGTGCTGGGGGTGGAGGAGGAATGGAGGCACAGAGAAGCCTCTGAGAGCATGTTTTACACTGGCTTGGTGCAGCCTAAAGCAGGGATGCGGTGCTGTAGGCCCTGACGCCTGAGCACATGCGGCATCATCTCTCTGGTTGCACAGGGAGGCTTTGCAGGTCACATATGGTCACCTGGAGAGGTGAGGAGTCTGGAGCAGTGGCATCCAGCAAGATACAAAAGGATTCACCCCAGCTGGTGTGTTTCCCTCGAACACAAACCTGGGAATGGGGCCAAGAGGGGTATAAAACAGCCCAGGCAGAGCAAGAGGTAGTGAAGGCAAGGAAACACAGGGACAGGTGTCCCTAGGTCAAGAGACCTGACCAGATTGGCACTGAGATGCGGGGGGTCTCAGCAGAGTCTGGCATCTGTGGTCAGTCAGACAGTCCAGGTTGGGGGTGGACAATGACCTCCATCGAGGAGGACAAGGCAGAGCTGAGGCGACATCCCACTTTTACGTGATTTGTGGTAAGATAGAGGTGGGGTGGAGAATTTATCTGTGAGGAGTCACAGACAGGTGTGTGGGGGGGGTGGGGGAGGAGTGGACCCAGGGCCAACCTGGTCACCCTGGCGACGAGGCAGAGGGAGAAGCACTGAGGAAGGAGAAATGCTGAGTCTGGAGCAAAAGACCTGGACCTCACGCTGTGGCCCCGGGGAGGAGCTGGTTGGGCCAGACAGAGTGAGGTGGGCACATCCAGTTAGGATTTAGTTTCATGTGTCCCAGGGATGCTGATGTAGGAGACACAGATGTTAGTCCTATTTCAGTTCATACCGCTGTGGTGGTGTAATCCCTGATCTCTAAGCTAGGGCCCCAAGATACGGCAGGAGGGCTCATGGGCCAGCCCAGAGTCAGGGGAGGACTGGCAGGTAACAGAGTAAGTACCAGGACACTGGGGCACCAGAACAGGCCAATTCAGCCAATAGCATGAGGGGATGTCCATGGGGCTTTGGAAGTCTCTAGAACCTCAGGCTGAGTCTAGGCCTCAGAGTTATTTCAACTATTTGTGGGCTGAGGCTGGGTGTTGTGGAAATCACATCTTACTATAAGGACAGACACACAGGCTAAGGTTTCTTCTCAAATCCATAGAAAGACTGACCAGAATCAGCACAGAAGGTGGTCAGGCACCACTGCTAAGGTGTGAGCCCCAGGCCCACTGAGTCCTGGGCTGGAAGGCTGGGGTGCAGCTGTCGATGGCGGTGCTCACTTCCGGCCTGGGCTGCTGCCTCAGACTCAGGCAAACATGCTCATCTTCTGGCCCTGTCAGACACCTTACTAACCCCATCCCAGATGCTCCCCCATTGGCCCCTGGGGCCATTGCTGGATTGGTTTGGGCTGAAATCAAGGCCTGTTCCCTGTTGGCTGTGTGACCTTAATCACAAGCTTTCTTTCTCCACCTCTATGTTGGCACCATGACGTGGGGTTCACCTGATTATAACGGTTCAGTCTAATGACACCTGGGGAAGACCTACTGACAGTCAGCCTCAGGACATGCAGATTCTCTTTCCCACACTCTTTGCCCCCTGAGAACTAAAACCATCTGATCACGAGAGGTCGAGAGGTCGTGATGAGAGAAGAGCCGAGTGTGAAGAAGGTGGCGGCCCTTAGCTCCTAGATGTGCAGTTGGTGTTGGGTGGGGCCAGAAGGAAAGGGGCAGAAGACACAAGGTCACCTTCCTGGCATGTGGAGCCACTCTGCAAAGTAGCTGTGGATGTACCAGTGCATTTCATTGGTAAACAGGAGAGCTAAGTTAACAACTAGGGCTTGGAGGCAGCCTTGTGTCCATGTTTATTGACTTAAATCTTGCCTCAGGATTAAGGGATAGCATTGCGCAAATCTTGGCCTACCTATTTGACCCTGCCTAGTGACAGAGGGGAGGCTTTGTGAACAGGTAGCGGGGGGCAGGCAGGAAGCCGGGGGCACTGGGCACAAGTGAAATGCCCAGAGCATCAGGGGGAAGGGGAAGGCATCTGTGCACTGGGGCCCTGTGCTCTCCAGATGATGCAGTTACCAATTAGTGGCCCCTAGGATAAGCATTAACAAGTTTGTCTTCCCCATCCCTTGTAACTCCCCCCTTGTTTGACAGGTTTGTCTTCTTGCATTTCAAGGAAAAGAGAGTTAAACAGCAGTTGTTGAAGAAAGCAAGCTGGCGCCCACCAGTCTCCATGCTGACCACTTCCCCCTCCCCTTTGCAGACCCTTGCCCAGCTCCCCCTTTTTTTCCCTTTGTATAAATAACCCTGCAGCCTGCCAGACTGCAGGACGGTGGGCTTTCACACATGAGTCTGCTGCCCTCCTCACTTGTGGACCAATTACACCACTTCCCTTTTCCTCAAACTCTGTTTCCTTTTATTGGATGAGGGAAATTGAGGCCGGAATTCGGAATCACCAAAACAAATACCCCGAGCATTCAGTCACCAGCTCCGCAGAGGAGCCACAGTTGTGGCCAATATCCCAAGCTCAGGAGGCCTCTTTGTGCAGGTCTGTGTGGGCATCAGGAACAAAAACTCAACTCACCGGCATCTTGTACTAGAATTGAAAAGACAAACAGAAGAGAAAGGGCTGTGCGGGTCTGGCTGGTCCGCACATGCGGGAGGGGCCCTGCTCAGCAGGGTGACTAAGAACATGGGCTCTAGGTGTCTCCTGGGCACCCATCTGTGGGTCTGGGGCAGCAGGTGCATGGCCAGAAGCCCCGGATTCCTCAGTTATCTGAGGGTCGCAGTGCCTTCCAGGGCGCACCCACTCCCGGGGCTGTTGCTGTCTTTCCACCACTGCTCTTCCCTCTCTCTCCAACCAGCAAGTGTCCTGCCATCTGCCACCAGGCCTTTGCTGGCTCCCTGCTTCCGGGTGTGGCTGTCCTCTGCTATTGCTCTGCTTTCTCAGGGAAGCTGCTCCACAGAAGTTGGCATTTGGTTGTCAAACTCATGCCTGCCCAGGTACCAACACCTGTCCAGACCCAGATTGCAGCTGTGATAGACAGGTGACAGCTGCTTCATTTCGGCCCCTGTGTGCCCAGATGGGGCAGCTCCACCAGCACTCAGGAAGGAAGGTGGAGGAGGGGCGGGGAGCTGCTCTGGGGACATGCAGACACAGTGTTGGCCTCTGAAGCACAGCTGCCCAGAGCTGGGAATCCTGATCATTCTGTGCCCCTTCTTCTCCCCTCAACAGCACAGCCCTCCTCCCAGCCTCTGTCCCCTGAGCACACTCAGTCTAGGTGTCATGAGGCAGCCCTGCCAAGGTTCTGGGCCCTTCTCCCAAGGAACTGCAGCCATAGACCACCTGCTGTGCAAGCATGAGGCAAAAGCCCTTCCAGGTCATCTGCCTGCCCAGGAATGGAGGGCAGAGTCCGAGCCTCCCTTTGTTCCTGTGAAGACTGGGCTGAAGGGAGCAGTGGAGACCCAAGGTGAAGGGGACCAGTCCCCAGGGGAATGTCTGGGCTCAGGGTGCTGAGCAGGCTGGGGCACTCACCTTTCTGAAACAAAGTTGCATCCAGCACCAGGCTTCACTATTTCTAGTAGCAGCCATACTGCTGCCAGAGGCTATAATTATGACAAGCAGTCCCATCCAACCACCTGGCACTGCAACCTGCAGAGAGCACACATACCTGAAGTGTGGCCTGGGGACCTCCCAGACCCCCACTACTGAGCATGCAGTCTTGACTCCCTGTCAGCCCACTCTCATTCTCCCAGGTTGCCACCTGGATAGAACACAAGGTCGTGGGCATGACCTGTGCTCAGAGAGCCACTGAGGAGGTGGGGGACACACCCGCCCCCACTGCCCTGCTCAAGGGCTCTGCCCAGAGCCCTGTCAAGGGAATCCTTGAGGAGTGACCCACCCAGCCCCCACCCCAAGCCTGGCTGACAGTGCAGGACACAATATTGTACAGAAACAGATATGGGTGTCTGAGGGGGTAGTCGGCCCCCCGAGAGGTGGGGGTGCCAGAGCAGAGCAGGAGACCCAGGTCCACTGCACACGGCGGG
>PVIJ01021127.1:0-19227 GCA_004024925.1 Scalopus aquaticus | reverse complement strand
CGGCCGGGCGTCAAACTCACGTCGCTGCTGCCGACAGCTCCACAGCGCAGAGCTTCGCCGCTGCCGATAGCTCCACAGCGCAGAGCTTAACCGCTGCGCCACCGGGGAGGCCCTGTAATGTATGTTTTAACTATGAGGAGCGAAAGTCACATTTCCAATGTGTGCAAAGGTGCGTGCTGCTGAGTACAAATGATTGACAGCAAAAATCTGAGCAGAATCTGTTTGCATGAACATCCAATCCGTCCTAGGAGTAGAGAGTGTCTCTCTGAAAAATCAGACATGTGGATTGAAATCATTCCTCACTGTGTTTTTCCAAGAGTTATCAACCATCTTTACCATCCTACAGTTCACAAAGGACTCTCACATTAATTTCAAAAAGTAAAAATATATCTAAATATTATATGGTAAATTAGGAAATACTGTTTCTTCTTTTCATAAATTACCTAAATCAATGGCCAATGAAATAGATGAGCACGGACGATTCCTGGCTCAGCATTTCTTTGGCAATAAAGTTGGAGTTAGGAATACACACACACACACACACACACACACACACACACACACTGATGAAGATAGAATCTAGACCAACTTACACAAGCAATGGAGGAGACAGTAAATCCTCCTCAGGAACCATGAGCTTGCTGCGGGCCCTGCTTATCTTGTTGCATGGCCGCCGAGAGGACAGTGTCTGGGCCCCATGTGGAGGCCTGGCTGAGTGACAAGTGACAAATGCTGTCGCTCAGCCAGCACCCTGAAGTGTGCTGTGTCAGCCTCACTGAGAAACCAGAAGAAACAAGCAGGAACCAATTGGAACCACCAGAACCTTGACTAGGGCGGGGCTTGCGAGGGAGGCGCTGGGTCCCGAGCCCTGGGAGGATCAGGCCGTGTGCCCCAGGTGTGTGAGGGGCGTGCAGGGGCCCTGTTCCTAAGCTTCGACTTGTCCTGCCACAGACAGCAGTGAAGTAGGGAATCTCCTTCACACTGAATCTGGCTTGGGGAAAGATGATAAGGACCCTACTGATCACCAGGCATGAGTCAGGCGTGGTACTGGACAGTCTGTATTTCTTCAAAATACCAGTGTATGAGGGAGTAGTTACCCCTCTTATCCCGGGGAGGGATCTGAATGTCAGAGCAAACGTGAGGGCCAGACAAGGACGGGGCCCCGGTGGGACCTGCTGCCGCACTGCGCTCCCATCCATTATCCACCTGCCCGCTGGCAGAGGCGCACAGACCTCCTCCCAATGCAGTCAAGGACCGGTGTAGGAAGATGGAAAATGGGATCCACGAGAGTCACTGGGCACATCAGGGTGAAGCTGCCACCACAGAAACAGTATCTACAAACCACACATCAGCACACACACACTACACACCAATAACACAGTAAACCCTGAGTGCTCTGTATTTATAACTTAAATAAAATACAAGATCCCACTTACCAAATGACTTTAAAATTTTCAGCTGTTCCCTCCCCTGTGGCTCATGGATAAATGCAGGAACCTTCTACTCCAGAGCGGGCCGCACATCTCTCTTTGCACTCTGCAGTCTCTCTGCTTATCCTAGATGAGTATGGAGGTGGTGATGACTGTGGCGTTATGGAGGAGGGAGGGAAGATGTTTTCATCATAGGGCTGATTAAGAGATGACAGATCACTCTCAGCAGTGGTCCACATGTGCTTTCTGGGGGACTGGTTGGTTTTTGTACACTGGGCCAGAGGGGGAAAGAACAGTGCATCTTTTACCTCTCTGCAATGCTTACTCTTGGTCTACTCTTCCCTTTCATTCCCTTCCCTTCCCTTTCGGCCTCTCTCTGTCATGAGAGGGGTCACACACAGACATATTTGTGAGGAAACACAACCGATAAAGGACTGATGACAAAAATCTACAAGGAGCTCACACAACTCAACAAAAACAAAGCCAACAATCCAGTCGAAAAAAGGGCAGAAGAGATAAAAAGACACTTCTCCAAAGAAGAAAAGCAAATGGCCAACAGGTACATGAAAAAATGTTCAACGTCACTTGTAATCAGGGAAATGCAAATCCAAACCACAATGAGATACCACCTCACACCTGTGACGATGGCACACATTAAAAATACAGGCAACAACAAATGCTGGAAAGAATGTGGAGAAAAAGGAACTCTTCTACGCTGCTGATGGGAATACAAACTGTTCCAACCATTACTGAAAGCTGTATGGCAATTCCTCAAACTTTAAAAATGTAGTTTCCATACGACCCAGTAATACCACTTTTGGGACTCTCCCAAAGGACACAAAAACATTAATCTAAAAGGATGCATGCACCACTATGCTCATTGCAGCACTATTTGCAATAGCAAAGTACAGAAACAACCCTGATGTCCAAAAATAGATTATTGAATCAAGAAGATGTGGTACATATACACAATGGAATACTATTCAGCATTCAAAGAAGATAAACACATGCAATTTGCAGCAACATGGATGGAACTAGAAGGGACCATGCTCAACAAAATAAGCCAGAAAGAAAGAGAAAAATATCAAATGGTTTCACGTATAACAGGACTATAGGGGAACCAAATAGGAGAAAGACACTCAGTGGGGAAGGGAGAGGATAATGGCACAAAATAGAGTAGAAAAGGACACAAGGGACCACGGAGACGGGTCATGGGTGAATTGGTGGTGGGTTACCCAAGGGGAATACAAAATGTAAAAGATATAAATAACAATAAAAAAAAAGAAAAATTAAAATTTCTAATTGGTTTAGGACTATTCAAGTTAACCACATCTCCTTTGCTTACCTTTGTTATTTTTTAACTGATACACAATAAGCTTTCTATTATATTAAAATCAATAGTTTGATCAGACTTGCCAGATGCATTCATTGTGCAACTATCATGTCAATGAAGTAGAGATATTGTCAGTCACCCCTGAAGATGGCCATGTCCCACACTGTGACCCCTGCCCCCACACTTCCCTTTTTACCTCTCTTGCTATAACCAGGCAACCTCTGACCCTCTTATTCTCACTACAGCTTGCTTGTTCTAGAAGTTTCCATTAAGGGAATCATATAGTATGGGCTATCTATGGACAGACTTTTTTCATTAGTATGTTACTTTAAGACATATCACTGTACCGTACCGATGGCTCATTACTTTATTGTTGAATAATATTTCATGTGTATCAAATGTTGTTTAACATTGGGTTATTTCCTATTTTAATCTATTAACATGTGCTGAACATTTATAAACCAGGTTTGAATGGACATAGACTTTTGCTTCCAATGGGTAACTACCTAAGAGTGAGGTGCCTGGATCAAATATAAGTAAGTGGTCAACATTTTTAAAAAACTAGGAGTGTTTTTCAAAGTTGTCATATTAGTTTTCATTCTCACATTCTCTCTTGTAGAAAATATTCCAGGTTGGTAGGGATTACTAAAATATATTTTATGAAATATAAAAATATCATTCTTTCGTCTTCTGATTCCTTCATACTTGCATTGCCATTATTGCCTGTAGGCTAATTCTTGTGGCTGAATTTAGTGATGACTGGGTGCAATCATTCTCCCTTATTTTTGACCCTCACCTCTTCCAGAGAAGTTGGTTGACTTCACTATTCCAGTTCTTCTAGTATTTGAACAAAGAAGGTTACCAAATCAGCATATTCTAATCAGACCCACAACTTCGCACCTGATGCTTGGTAACAATTTACGTAAATTATTTTGTTATGTGTGGGAGTAAAAGACAGAAAATTAGAGAGAATGAAAAAATTAAGTGGGAAATTTAGGAACTCTTTACCAGAACTGCATTCATATCATATGCTGATGTCGCATAAATATGTATCTCTGTATATATGTGTATGTGAATGTATCATGTGCATATATTATATGTATTATTTTGATATTACCAAGGTCATATATATATATATTAACTGTAAAATACATACTCCCCAATTTATACAATTTTATATATAGATATCACTGTAACTATTGCACTCATAAAATTGTAATCATGGTTTATTAAGTTTTTCTCAGCCTTCCTTTATGTGTTACTGCCTAACATGCATACACAAAGTGTATCAAATTGAATTGCATAGCCTGATGAACTTTCACACAGGCCTATATCCATTGTTACACTACCAAATAAGATGTAGAATATTTCAAACACTCTAGAAAATTTCGTTTTTGAAAGAAATAAAACACATACTGGTAACAGAAAACTTGGAAAATACCATCAATATACTAATTTATTAAATGCAGGTAAACTATTATAAAACCAACTAAAGAAAAATTTTTGAATATTCAAAATTTTATTAAAGAAATGTCAGAGTTGTAAAAATTGGATTTTGAATTCCATTAACAGAATTTGTAATGATATTCCTTTTGACTCCCTGCTTCCATGGACTTAGAGAGCAGAGGGAAGAAAGGCAGGGATTTCATGGAGTTTTTGGAACTGAAGGACTTTCCATCCTCCTCCCTGCCATGTCACATCCTCCCTACTCTTCAACCAGGTAGCATTTAGGCATCAGGCATTCCAAGAATCGTTAAGAAAATGTTAGAATCATTGAATCAGGCTGGTTGATGTGTGGTGTATGTCAGTCTGCTGCTGTATGCCATCAGAGAGAGTGATTATTAATATGGTCATCCTGAGTCTTTTGACATAAGGAACTTAGCCCGATTAACAAGTGTTTCCAGGGCACGTTTGATATCTCTGTTTCTCAGGCTGTAGATAAAGGGGTTCAGCAAGGGGGTGACTACCATGTACATCACAGAACCAGTTATGTTTTCATCAGGTGATGAGGAAAACAGGTAAACTTCTGCAATGGTCCCATAAAATAAAGTCACAACGAGGAGGTGGGAGCCACAGGTAGAGAGGACTTTGAAGAATTTCTTAGCAGAGGGCTCTCTCAGGACCGTGGTCCAAATGCGGATATAAGAGCAAAAGACACCAGTAAAAGGTGTAATGACAATCACCCCTCCCTCAATGAAGATGACCAACTCATTGATGGAGATGTCTGAGCAGCTTATATTCAGGAGTGTAGGGAGGTCACAAAAGAAGTGGTGAATGGTATTGTCGGCACAGAAGGACAGTCGGGCCAAGAGCAGGGTGTGCAACAGAGAGTGGAGACAGCTGAAGAACCAGCATGCAGCTGCTAAGGTGACACACACCTCTTGCCTCATGATGGTGGTGTAGTGGAGGGGCTGACAGATGGCCACGTACCTGTCATAGGCCATTATGGCAAGAAGGAAATTGTCAAAACAACCAAACCATATTAAAAAATAAGTCTGGGAAATGCACGCTGCATAGGGGATGGTCTTGTGATCACTGTGCATGTTCATCAGGGTCTTGGGGACAGTGACAGATGACAGACACACATCATTGAAGGCCAAGTGGCTGAGGAAGAAGTACATGGGGGTGTGGAGGCGCGAGTCCAGCCTGATGAGCAGGATGATGAGCAGGTTCCCCAGCACCGTGGTCAGGTACATGCCCAGGAACAGGGCGAAGAACATGCTCTGCTGCTCGGGACGGATGGGGAGCCCCAGGAGGACGAACTCGGACACGCTGCTCTGGTTCTCCCCATTCATGTTGCTGATTTTCTGCTGGGTAAGAGGAGAGGTAGAAATCTTAGAAGTAGCCATAAAAACATAGCAATGTCCTCTTTACGTGAAGGTGCTAATTTTCAATTCTTTGCTCACACCTGTTGATGGTTTCACAACTGTCTCTCAGAATAGAGCTTCGATAGTATAGCACATTCTCACAATATCCTACAAGTTTTCCTTCCATGAAATCAGAGGACTTGTTTTCTTTATTCCAGAATTATTTATTGAATGACACCCTTGTCTCCAATATGACCACAGCACTGATTTCGTCATAGCGAACAAAAAATGCAAAGTCCTGACACTTAGTATTGTCATGTCCTGCTAATCAAGAGTGAGAAACTGGCCTGACATGGCAAAATCATGAGCGAAGCACACAGACTTCTGCACTTTCCTCTCCAAAGTATAGTAAGTCCCTAAATTAGTTAGAAAAGCTAAGATTGTGACAGGCTTACAGTGACATTGCAGAATCCTTACTGGTCAGATATTTAATACTCCCTTTCACACAGAGTCCACCCAGGGTTCCCAAACAAACCTTAATAATAACGCCAAAAATTTATCATTAACATACAAGAGGCAGACATACAGTCTAAGATTTTATATACATGCTTTACTTAAATCTTCGTCATAGAACTAGTTAATTAGCACTATATTAACTCAACTGTAAAAGCAAAAGACACATTTACAATGTGTACAAAGGTGCATACTGCTAAGAACAGCAGTGACTGACAACCTAGATCTGAGAAGAATCTGTTGCATGAATATCGAATCCCTCTTAGGAGTAGAGATGTCTTTCTGCAAACTAGACCTGCTGAGTGACATCATTTTCACTGTGTTGGTCAAACAGTTATCAACCATCTTTATCATCACACAGTTGACAAAGGGCTCTCACATATTTTAATTTGAAAAAGTAAAAATGTGGCTAGATGCATGAAACTTTTCAAATATATTATGTCTTCATTTCATAAATGACATAAAGCAACAGCCAAAGAGATAGACGACCACAGGTGGATTCCAGGTTAAACCTCTGGCAGAGAGGTTAGTTAGGATTACAAGCACACTCACGCACACACACACACACACAATCTGAAGAGGGAATCTAGACTCACTCACTCAAGCAGCGGAGCAGGACAACAAGGCCTCCTCAGGGACCGTGAACTTGCTGCGGGCTCTTCTTAACTTGGTTCACAGCCACCGAGAGGACAGTGCCTGGACCCCATGTGAGGCCCGGCTGCCCACGACATGGGCTGTGTCAGCCTCACTGAGAAACCAGAGGAAATGAGCAGGAGCCACCTGGACCAATCAAGACCTTGACTGGGGCAGGGCTTGCGAGCAATGTGCTGGGTCCCAATCCCTGGGCGGATCAGGCCGTGTGCTCCAGGTGTGTGAGGGGTGTGCAGGGGTCTCT
The DNA here is from genome assembly GCA_004024925.1 of Scalopus aquaticus. Classification (NCBI taxonomy): domain Eukaryota; kingdom Metazoa; phylum Chordata; class Mammalia; order Eulipotyphla; family Talpidae; genus Scalopus; species Scalopus aquaticus. Next base: position 12,249 of record PVIJ01021127.1, on the reverse strand, counting down.
TCTCTTTCTCGTCTTTCTGTGCTGCCCTGAAAGTGAGGAAGGAGAAAACCCCATGACACAGTATGATAGGAATTCTCGTTACTGAGAACCAGTCAAGAGCCAGACATGCTGCTAGACAGTCTGTGTGCTCGGACTCATTCAGTCCTCAGAACGGCACTGTAGTTACCCTCCTTCCCCAGGGAGGGATCTGAATGCAGAGAGCAGACATGTCAGGGCCAGAGGATTGGGGGCCCCAGTGGGCCTGCCGCAGGCACTGAGGACCCACCCCTTATCCAGCTGCCCAGTGGCGGAGACTCACAGGAACCTTCCTACTAAGCAGACAAGAACCAGTGTTCAAAGATGGATAATGTGATCTGTGAGTGAGGCTCTGGGCCATCAGGTCAAAGTCACCATCACAGAAAATAATACCTGCAAATTACACAGCAGCACCCACATGCAAAATCACACATACACACACACACGCACACTAATCCTTCAGTGTTTTGCTTTTGTAACTCAAATAAAATAAAAGTTCAACTTACCAAATGACTCTGTAAAAATTTCAGTTCCTCTCTCCTCTGAGGCTCATGGATAAATGTAGGAACCCCTGCTCCAGAGTGCGAAGCACATCTTCACTCTTGACACTCTGCAACCTCTTTACTTGTGATGAGTAACCAGATGTGAAAATGTGGGGTTATGGCGAGGGAGGTAGATGTTTGAGATGAAAGGACTTCCCAGAGACTGCAGATCACACTCACCAGTGGCCCCCACCTGCTTTATGGGGGCCAGTTGGTTCTTGTGCCTGGACAAAGAGGGGAGAAGAATAACATGTCATTTACTTCTATCCATCTCTGTCTTTAGTCTCTCTGACCGCTCTTCCCTTTCGTTCCCTTCCCTTCTTTCCATTCTCTCTCTGACATAAGGGAGAGGTCACGCATACAGATACTTTTGAGGAAACATTCATCCCCCCCTCACACACAACCCACATGGAGAACACATATGACCTTTGCGTAGAGACACACTCTGCTCACCTAGAATACCCTGCTTCTCTGTGTTGCTCTTATATCGGGCACCTTCAGTCAGCCTCTGAGTCTCAGCTTCTGCTGGGAAGATCAACAACAAAAAAGTAAGAAGACATCTTCTGTGTGTCCAACACCGCTGGAGCTTGCTGGATCTGGCCCTGATGGCAAAGAATAGCCAGAGGGACACCACTTTATAAGCCACTTGAAAGACAAGGGAAGGTCCCTCAGCTCCTGGTTAATGAAAGACAGTAGTTTGACTTTCTCATTCCTATCTGGCCCTGGGGAGGAACCTGCATAGAGGCTGGAGGGACTGAATTGTTGGAGTCATTTGAGTGGTGTCGAGATATCAAGGGACACTGACCTCTGAATATGAATAGTTTGATCAGTTTTGCCAGATGCATTCATTGCGCAACTATTATGTCAGTGAAGTAGAGATACTGTCAGTCACCCCTGAAGATGGTCATGTCACACACTGTGACCCTTGCTCCCACACTTCCCTTTCTACCTCTCTTGCTATAACCAGGCAACCCTTGACCCTCTTACTCTCACTATACTTTGCTTGGTCTAGAAGTTTCCATAAAGGGAATCATATAGTATGGGCTATCTATTGGCAGAGTTCTTTCATTAGTATGTTACTTTAAGACACATCACAGTTGCTGTATCAATGATTCATTACTTTATTGTTGAATAATATTTCATGTGTATCAAATGTTGGTTAGCACTGAGTTATTTCCCATTTGAATCTGTTAACATTAAGTTGAACATTAATTAGTCAGTTTTGAAGGGACATAGACTTTTGCTTCTAGTGGACAACTACCTAAGAGTGAGGTGGCTAGATCAAATATAAGTAAGTGGTCAACATTTTAAGAAACTACAAGTGTTTTTCAAGGTTGTCATATTAGTTTTCATTCTCACAAATAGTGTATGAGAGGTTGAATTCCTCATAACCCTTAGATTGATCAACATTTTAAAGTTTAAAATTCTAGTAGATCTGGTAAACTTTTGTTATGTCCAGTTCTGTAAATTTAACATTCTACTGGGAGTGCAGTGATGACACTTTGGGATTTTGATTTGTATTTTCTTGATTTCTAATAATGTTCAGCATCTAATCATGTCTTATATTTATCTGGTGAAGCATTTGTTCCAATCTTTTGCCCAGTTGCTTAGCCCATATTGCAGGATTTTATCCCATGTTTTCTTCTAAAATTTTTATAATTTGAATTTTATATGGAGTATATTCTTTTTTAATACTGCACACATTCAGTGCAAGATTTGCCGGGAAGTTCATTTTGTTGACTCAGGGTATTCAGTACCTTCAACACCATTTGCTGAAAGACTGTATTTCCTGCTCTGAATTGCCCTTGCTCTTCTGTGAACAATCAGAGTCTACAGAGTATGCATCTATTTATGGGCTCTGTGCTGTTCGATGGACATATTGTTTCATCCTTATTCTAACATGAGTCTGACTTGAATATGGTAGTTTTATGATCAGTTCATACATTATGAAAGGATTGATCCATGCTCTTGTCAAAACTCTTGTGGCTATTCCAGGTTCTTTGTATCTCCTTAAAAAAAATGGACTTAGTTGTCAATTTCCACCCAGAAAAAAATCCACAAAAAATAAACCTGGAAAAACTGTAAGCCTTTTATGGGATTTCAATGTTTATCATTAACGTTTTTGATTCAGAGCACATTCATTTTTATACTTGCTAATATTATCAAAATTTCTATTGTTGTTCACCTCATATGAATTTTTAAGTATTCTCATATAATTACTATGTTTTATCGAGATCATTACTCTTGTTTTCTTTTAGTATATGACTGCTGAATTTTGCTAGTTTGATTTTCTACAATTTTTTTTCTTCACTTTCTCTTTTTTAGAATAAATTCCAGTTTGGTAGAGATTCCTAAAGAGTATTTTTATTAAATATAAAAATAAAACCATTCTTTCGTCTTCTAATTCCTTCAGCTTGCTTGCTGCTGTTCCCTATAAGCTAAATCTTGTGGCTAGGTTTGGTGATGATTGGGCACACGCCCTGTCACATGTGACCCTCACCTCTTCCTGAGAAGTTGGTTGAGTTCGTCTTCCTGCTCTTCTAGCCTGTGAACAAAGGAGAAGCTTCCCAAATCAGCACATTCTAATCACACCCAGAACTATGCACACCCAGAACTATGCACCTGATCCTTGATAATAATTTAAGTAAAGCCTTTTGTTTATGTGCGGGAGTAAGAGACAGAAAATGGGGAAGAAAAAAGTAAATGGGAAAATTAGAAGCTTTTCTTTACCAGAACAACATTCATATTACGTGGTGTTATCTTATAAATATAGATCTATGTATATTTATGAGAATGTACCGGGTATATATTATGTTTTATTTTCATATTGCCGAGGTCACATATAGTAACTGTAAAATACACACTCCCCAATTCATAGAATTTTATGCACCCACATACCATAACTATTGCACTCATAAAATTGTAATCATCGTTTATTGAGTTTTTCTCACCTTTCCTTTGTGTGTATGTGTACAGAAAGTGTATCAATTTGAAATGTAAGGCTGGTGACATTTCAGTCAGGCATTACTACTGTTAGTTAAGATAGAAAACATTTCAAGCGTTACAGAAAATTTCTTTTGTAAAAAAGAACTAAAGCACTTTCTGATGACAGAAAACTTTCCAAATTACATTAATGAACAAATTTATGAAATGCAGATACACTATTAGGAAACCAGCTTAGGGAGAAATGAAGCTATGAGCACTCAAAAGTGTATTACGGGAATGGCAGAACCGCAATCATCGGAAATTCAACTCACATTAGCAGAATTTTTATGATATTCCTTTTGACTTGCTCCTTCCATGGACTGTGAGGAGTGAAGGAAAGAAAAGCAGGGATTTTCTGGCGTTGGTGGACCTGAAGAACTTTCCATGTTCATTCCCTCTTCTATACATCCTCCCTACTCTCCAACCAAGTATCTATTAGGCATCATGTATTCCAAGATTTGTTAAGAATATGTCAGCATCACTGAGTAAGTCTGGGTGATGAAAACTGGTGTACGTCAGCGGAGAAACTGATAAATGAACATGTTCATCTTGAGTCTTTTGACATAAGGAACTTAGCCCGATAAACAACTGTTTCCAGGGCACGTTTGATGTCTCTGTTCCTCAGGCTGTAGATGAAGGGATTCAGCAAGGGGGTGACTACCATGTACATCAAAGAAGCAGTTATGTTTTCATCTCTGGAGGTGGATGGGGAAGAAAACAGGTAAACTTCTACAAGGGTACCATAGAATAAAGCCACGACAAGGAGGTGGGAGCCACAGGTCGAAAGGACTTTGAGGAATTTCTGAGCAGAGGGCTCTCTCAGGACAGTGGTCCCAATAAGGATATAGGAGCCCACGACACCACTAAAAGGCGTCATGATAATCACCCCACCCTCAATTGAGATGACTGCCTCATTGATGGAGATATCTGAGCAGCTCATCTTCAGGAGTGTAGGGAGGTCACAGAAGAAGTGGTGGATGGTATTGTCAGCACAGAAGGACAGTCGGGCCAAGAGCAGGGTGTGCAACAGAGAGTGGAGAGCACTAAAGAACCAGCATGCAGCTGCTAAGGAGACACACACCTCCTGCCTCATGATGGTGGTGTAATGGAGGGGCTTACAGATGGCCACGTACCTGTCATAGGCCATCACTGCAAGAAGGAAATTGTCAAAACAAACAAACACTATTAAAAAGTATGTCTGGGAAATGCACGCTCCATAGGGGATGGTCTTGTGATCACTGTGCATGTTTGTCAGGATCTTTGGGACAATGACAGATGAGAGACAGAAGTCATTGATGGCCAAGTGGCTGAGGAAGAAGTACATGGGGGTGTGGAGGCGCGAGTCCAGCCTGATGAGCAGGATGATGAGCAGGTTCCCCAGCACCGTGGTCAGGTACATGCCCAGGAACAGGGCGAAGAACAGGCCCCGCTGCTCTGGACGGAATGGGAGACCCAGGAGGACAAACTCAGACACGCTGCTCTGGTTCTGCCACTTCATGTTGCTGATTTTTCTGCTGGGTCAGAGGAGAGGTAGAAATCTTAGAAATAGCCATGAAAGCATAGTGATGTCCTCTTTACATGAAGCTGTTAATATTTAATTTTTTGTGCTCACATTTGTTGATGGTTTCAACACAGTCTCTCAGAATAAAGGTGCAGTGATATAGCACAGTCTCTTGATATCCCACAAGTTTTCCTTCTGTGGAATCAGAGGACATGTTTTCTTTATTCCAGAATTTTTCATTGAATGACAGCCTTGTCCCAGATATGACCAAACCCTGAGTTCTTCTCTTTAAAAAACTATGCAAAATCCTAACACTCAAGGTCCATGCTCCATTTTGTCATGCTAAGCAACAGTCAAAAATGGGCCTGACATGTCAACATCATGAGAGAAGCAGGACAGTCTTTTCCCCTTTCCTCTTCAAAATACAGTACCTCCCTAAATTGTAGAAGAACTAAGAATATGTTATAGGCTTACAGTGACATGGCAGATTCCTTACTCATCAGAGATATTTAATACTCCCTTTCACATAGTGTCCACCCAGAATTCCCAATCAACTTTAATAACAATGTCAAAAATTTATCATTAACATCCACTAGGCAGACATTCCGCCTAAGATTTTACATACACATTTTACTTAAATCTTCATCATAGTACTAGTTAATCAGCACTATAATAACTCTTTAATTGTGAGGTCAAGAGACACATTTCCAATATGTGCAAAGGTGCATACTGCTAAGTACAGCAAGTGATTGACAACATAGATCTGAGCAGAATCCATCTGCATGAACATCAAATCCTTCCTAGGAGTAGAGAGTGTCTCTCTGAAAACTAGACCTGCTGAGTGACACCATTTTCACTCTGTTCATCCACAATTTATCACCCATCTTTCCCTGCCTATAATTTACAAAGGGCTCTCACACACTTTATTTCAAAAAGTAAAAATATAGCTAGAGATTGCATGAAACGTTACAACAAATATATTATTTCTTCATTTCATAAATGACATAAAGCAACAGCCAAAGAGAGAGATGACCCAGGTGGATTCCAGATTCAGTCTCTTTGGCAGTGAGGTTAGAGTTAGGATCTCTCTCTCTCTCTCTCTCTCTCTCTCTCTCTCTCTCACACACACACACACACACACACACACACACACACACACACACACACACACGAAGGAATGTAGACTGACTTACTCAAGTAGTGGAGTGGACATCAAGGCCTCCTGAGGGACCAGGAACTTGCTGGGCGTTCTGCATATGTGAGCTCACGGCCACTGAGAGGACAGTGTCTGGAACCCCATGTGAAGCCTGGTCGTCCACTGAAGTGTGCCGTGTCAGTCTCAGTGAGAAACCAGAGGAAACAAGCAGGAACAAAATAACCAATGTGTCCTTGATTGGGGCTGGGCTTGTGATGTAGGCCCTCGGTCCAAAAACCTGAAAAGATCGGGTTGGGTGCTCCAGGAGTGTGAGGGCTGCGTGTGGGCCTCTTTTCTTGCTCATCTACCTGTGGGCCCTGAAAGTGAGGAAGGAGAAAACCCCATGACAGAAAGGATAGGAATTCTCTTTACTGAGAACCCGTCATGAGCCAGACGAGCTGCTGGACAGTCTGTGCTCAGACTCATTCAGTCCTCAGAACGGCACTGTAGTTACCCTCCTTTCCCAGGGAGGGATCTGAATGCAGAGAGCAGATATGTCAGGGCCAGAGGATTGGGGGCCCCAGAGGACCTGAGGCAGGCACTGAGGGCCCACCCCTTATCCAGTTGCCCAGTGGCGAGACTCACAGGAAGCTTCCTTCCAAAGCAGAAAAGAACCTGTGTTCAAAGGTGGATAATGTGATCTGTGAGTGAGGCTCTGGGCCCGTCAGGTCAAAGTCACCACCACAGAAAATAATACCTGCAAATTACACAGCAGCACCCACATGCAAACTCATACATACACACACAGTCAAACACACATACACACACACACACACACAAACACACACACACTAATCCTTCAGTGCTTTGCATTTAAAACTCAAATAAAATACAAGTTCACATTTACCAAATGACTCTAAAAATGTCCATTTCTCCCTTCCCTGCTGGTCGTGGATAAATGCAGGAACCCCTGCTCCAGAGGGGGGAGCACATCTTCTCTCTTTACACTCTGCAACCACTTTACCTACCTGTGATGAGTAAGCAGATGTGGAAATGTGGGTTTATGGCCGAGGAAGGTAGATGTTTGAGGTGAAATACTGCCCGGAGACTGCAGATCACACTCAGCGGAGGTCCCCACCTGCTTTATGGGGGCCAGTTGGTGCTTGTGCCTGGGCAAAAAGGGGAGTAGAATAACATGTCATGTACTTCTGTCCATCTCTGTCTTCAGTCTCTCTGACCGCTCTTCCCTTTTGTTCCCTTCCCTTCCTTCTACACTCTCTCTCTGACATAAGGGAGAGGTCCCACACACACGGACATATTTTTGAGGGAACATTCATCCACCATCACAAACAGACCCACATGGAGGACACATCTGACCTCTGAGCACAGTGACACACTCCCCCCACCAACATCCCAAGCCCGCTCTGGCCTTGTCACTCCTTGTTGCATCTGGCACCTTCTAATCCGTGTCGGAGTGCTCAGCTTCTGCTGGGAAGATCAGCAACAATTAAGTGAGAAGACATCCTGTGAGTCCATCGCCTCAGGAGCTTGCTGTGTCTGGCCCCCAAACCAGAACTTGACAGGAGGACACCACTTTATAAACCACTTGAACAACAAGGGAAAGTCCCTCAGCTCCTGGTTAAGGAAAGACAGTAGTTTGACTGTCTCATTCCTATCAGACCCTGGGGAGGGTCCTTCATAGAGGCTGGAGAGTCTGAACTGTTGGAGTCACTTGAGTGGTGTCGGGGTATCAGGGGACACTGACCTGCTCAGAGTCCCACCTGAGAAGCAGGTGACCTGGCCTTCCTCCAGCACTGATAGGCAATTCATACAGCACTGGATACTGGATACTGCCTCTCATTTATTCATCCTCAATAGGTAAAGTCACATTTCTTAGTCTTGTTTATCAGTTATAAAGTGCAACTAATAAATCTGTGATAGTTATGAAGATTTCATTAAAGTTTCTAGTTCTCCCTGCTAAAGCACATAAATGCCTAATAATTGTCAGTCTTTATTGTCATTATCTTTGCAATTCCAACAAAGATAAATATAATCATTGATGGTGATGCCAGTTCAAGGCAGTTGAGTGACTCAGTCAGCTGTTTAATTATTTTTCAAAGCTACTTCCACAACACAACACGATTGTGTGATACAAATGTGAGACCCTCAGCCAGTCCAGTGTTAAACCTGCCCTAAGTTGGTAACAGACACCCCCAGGGTGGATGGTTCTGTGCTCCTCTAGACTCTTCAAAAAGTAGCTTCTGTTGTGGCCCTTCTGAAGTTTCTCCACTACACACTTTGCCTAGTTCAGTCCATTACCTCAGATTTTTCTTATGCATGTTATGTTACCTAGAACTGGGGACACAATTCCTTCCCATGTCCCAAAGTCATGGCACCTCTAAGAATGAAAATGGCCCATACTCTAGGCCAGCACTGGGCTGGACACAGTGGGGCTCACTGGGTCTCCGACTCTGAAATGCAGCTTCTCTAGTTCAGACAGAACACGCCTGCCATCTGCAAGACAAGTGTCTAGTCCACACGTAGTTTTCATTCTCCATCTTTTAACTCTTGGGTCAGGGAAAGAGAGCTCCCAGAGACCGGAGATTTTCCTGAGTCCAATTCTGTGCTACTTTATGTACATAGAACAGAGGATTCATGCAAGATAATTTATCCACGTGTTCAATTATACTCATGACCATCCAAAATGCTAAAATGTAAATAAAGTAAGAAATCAACACAACAAAGTAATCACACAGTGATTTTTCTACCGATTTTGAATCATAATAACTTGATAGTCCTTCTTTACTAAAAATATTTGTAAAATTCACCCGTGAAAATGCCTGTACCTATATTTTTCTTTGTTAGGAAATTTTAATGAAAATTTAAATTTTCAAATTGGTTTAGGACTATTCAAGTTAACTGCATCTCAGTTGTTTACCTTTGTTAATTTTTAACTGATACAGAATAAGCTTTCTATTATTAAAATGAATAGTTTGTGTACTCAGATTTTTGGGGGTATAGTATCCTATATATGTTTATTAAACCCATCAGGTCTGTGGCCTTGTTTAGGGTTCTAAGGTCCTTATTTATTTTTTGTTTCATTGATCTGTCGATTGGTGAGAGTGGTGTTGTAAAGTTTCCTACTATATATGTATTTTCTCTAATGTCTGTTTTCAGAGGTGATAATTGTTGTCTGATATATTTTGGTGCTCCTTCATTTGGTGAATATATGTTGATGAGTGTTATGACTTCCTGAAATAATGTCCCTTTAATCATAATGGTTGAGCATCTAAGTCTCTTTTTAACTTTTTTAGTTTGAAGTCTATTTTATCTGATAAAAGTATAGCTGTTCCAGCCTTCTTTTTTGATCTGTTTGCTAGTAGAATTTTTTTCCAGCCTTTTGCTTCCAATCAGTGTTTATCTCTTGTATTTAAATGTATTTCCTACAGGCAACAAAAGGTTAGATTCCATTTTCTATTGCAGTCTGCTCTTCTGTGTCTTTTTATTTATTGATGAGTATAGTCCGTTTACCTTTAAAGTTATACTGTTATGCTAACATCCATATTAGCAATTTTGTGGGGTTTTTTTGTGATTTTACTCCTTACCTTATTCTGTTCTTCCTATTCATTCCTCTGTTGGTTTGGCTTTAGGGTTTCTGGTAGTAATTTTTGGAGTGGGGGTTTAGTGGTGATGAATCTCTGGATATTTTGATTGTCTGAAAAGGTTTTTATTTTTCCTTCATAAAAGAAGGAGAGTTTTGCATGATAGAATATTCTTGGTTGGAATCCGTTGGCTTGGAGTTTGTTAAATGTGTCACTCCCTTCTCTTCTAGCCCATCGTATTTCTTCAGGGAAGTACAATGTCAGCCTGATTGGTTTTCCTTTAAAGGTTATCTATTTCTTCACCCTCATAATTTTCATTAATTTTTCCTTGTCTTGGACCTTTGGAATCTTTACTATTATGTGTCTTGCTGTAGTTTTCTTTTCATTGTGTTAATTTGGTGTTCTTCTGGCTTCCAGTATGTCTATTTTCAATTCCTTCTTCATGCTTGGGAGGTTCACTTCAATTATCTCCTTGAGTAGTTTCTCGGTTCCTTGTCTCCCTCCTTGCCTTCTGGAATTCCTGTGGCTCTTCTATTTCCTTTCCTCAGAATCTCCTTCACTTTGACCCTCACCCCTTTCTGAGATTTTGGTTTAGTTCACTATTCTGCTCTTCTAGTGGGCAGGAAGATTCCCAAATGAGCATATTCTAGTTACACCCAAACCTATGCACCTGATGCTTGATAATAATTTAAGTAAAGCCTTCTGTTTATGTGAGGAAGTTAGAGACAGAAAATAGGGGACCAAAAAGTAAGTGGGAAAATTAGGACCAGAATGACATTCTGATTATATGGTGATATCTTATACATATAGATCTCTGTATATTTATGAGAATGCATCATGTGTATATATTATATGTATTATTTTCATATTTCCAAGGTCACATAATTAACTGTAAAATACACACTTGCCAATTTTACAATTTTATGCACTCAATCATCATAACTATTACACTCATAAAAGTGGAATCATGGTTTATTGAATATTTCTCACGCCTCGCTTTTGTGTTACTAACATGGGAACACAAAGTAACATGGCTTACTACCATGGGTACACAATCTGAAATGTACTGACAGGCAAATTTTAACATAGACATATATCCATTGTTACTACTATTAGATAAGATATAGAATATTTCAAGCATTCCAGAAAATTTCTTTTTAAGAAAGAACTAAAGCACCTACTGATAACCAAAAACATTTAAAATTGCATCAATGAACAAATATATTAAATGCAGGTACATTAGTATAAAACCAACTTAATTGGAAATGAAGCTATGAGTAATCAAAAGTTAATTGTGGGAATGTCAGCATTCCAAAAATTGGAAATTCAACTTACAATAGAAGAAATTATGATATTCTTTCTGACTCTCCCCTTGCATAGACTGTGAGGCGCTAAGGGAAGAAAGACAGGGATTTCATGGATTGGTAGAACTGAATGACATTCCATGCTCATTCCTGCCACTTTACTTCCGCCCTGTTCACCAACCCTGTAGCTGTTAGGCACCATGTATTCCAAGAATTGTTAAGAATATGTCATAATCATTGAGTCAGTCTGGTTGATGAAAGCAGGTATATGTCAGCAGAGAGTGTGATTATAAGCATGTTCAACTTGATTCTTTTGACATAAGGGATTTAGCCCGATTAACGAGTGTTTCCAGGGCACATTTGATATCTCTGTTTCTCAGATGAAGGGGTTTAGCAAGGGGGTGACTGCTGTATGCATTACAGAAGCGGTTATCTTTTTGTCACGTGTGGTGGATGAGGAAGAAAACAGGTAAAATTCTACAATGGTCCCGTAGAATAAAGACACAACAATGAGGTGGGAGCCACAGGTAGAAAGGACTTTGAAGAATTTCTTAGCAGAGGGCTCTCTTAGGACAGTGGTCCAAATGCGGATATAGGAGCCCAAGATACCACTAAAAGGCATGATGACAACCACCCCTCCCTCAATGAAGATGACCACCTCATTGATGGAGATGTCTGAGCAGCTCATCTTCAGGAGTGTGGAGAGATCACAGAAGAAGTGGTGGATGGTGTTGTCAGCACAGGACAGTTGGGCCAAGAGCAGCGTGTGCAACAGAGTGAGGAAGAAGTACATGGGGGTGTGGAGGCGCGAGTCCAGCCTGATGAGCAGGATGATGAGCAGGTTCCCCAGCACCGTGGTCAGGTACATGCCCAGGAACAGGGCGAAGAACAGGCCCCGCTGCTCTGGGCGCATGGGGAGCCCCAGGAGGAGGAACTCGGACACGCTGCTCTAGTTCCCCTTTGTGCTGCTGATGTCTGTGCTGGGAATGAACAGCAGAGGTAGAAATCTTAGAAGTATCCATAAAAGCATAGAAATATCCTCTTTACATCAGGATGTTAATTTTTAACTGGATCTCTGAGTTTTGCTCACACTTGTTCAGGCTGGAACACAGTCTCTCACAATAGATGGCTGTAGTGGTGAATGACACTCACACAATATCCTAAT
>PVIJ01021126.1:0-19233 GCA_004024925.1 Scalopus aquaticus | reverse complement strand
CACTCATCATGATCCCCTCTAGGTCCATCCATGTTGCTGCGAATTGCATGTGTTTGTCTTTTTTGAATGCTGAATAGTATTCCATTGTGTATATGTACCACATCTTCTTGATCCAGTCATCTATTTTTGGGCATTTGGGTTGTTTCCATACCTTAGCTATTGTAAACAGTGCTGCAATAAACATGCGGGTGCATGTATCTTTTCGGATTAGTGTTTTTGTGTCTTTTGGGTATATTCCCAGTAGTGGTATTGCTGGGTCATACGGAAGTTCCATTTCTAGCAGTTTGAGGAAACACCATACAGCTTTCCATAGTGGTTGGATCAATTTACATTCCCACCAGCAGTGTAGGAGAGTTCCTTTTTCTCCACATCCTCGCCAACATTTGTTGTTGCCTGTTTTATTAATGTGTGCCATTCTCACTGGTGTGAGGTGGTATCTCATTTTGGTTTTAATTTGCATTTCCCTGATTATAAGTGATGTTGAACATTTTTTCATGTACCTAGACAGTACTTTACCAAGGAAACAATCTGTGAACTTGAATACATTATCAATAGAAGTATCTCACACTGAAACAGAAAAATTATAATAAAAAAGACCACTAATGAAGCATGGGGTAATTACAGTATAATATATACATAGTATGGATAACATAAAGAAGAAAAGAAAAACAGAAGAAATATGTGCATGGCTGAAATTTCAAAAGTTCATGACAGATGTCAAGAAGAAAACTAGGGCCTCCCAAGTGGCTCAGCGGTAAGCACTGCACTGTGGAGCTGTCGGCAGCGGCGACGTGAGTTCGACACCCGGCCAGGGAGAGTCCCACATGGTGCGGCAGACCTCTCCTACCTCGCCCGCTGCACCCCTCAGCAGTGTATTTCTGATCTGCCTGTTCTGCTACCCGCTCTGTCTCTGGTGAACCCTCTCGCCACCCCATGCCTCTGGCCTGTACCCAAGCTTGTATGTATAAATAAAATAAATCTTAAAAAAAAAAAGAAGATAACTAAACAGGAAAAACAAAACAAAAAAATTCTACAAGTAGGCACATTATATTCAAAAGGCAGAAAACAAGAGACAAAGGGAAAATCTTGAAATAGGCTATGCATAGACCATTGAGAAAAAAGGAAAAGGATTTTACAGGACTTTCTTTCAAAGACTATGCAAATAAGAAAAGAGCGAAGTATGATTTTATAGGTAAATTTTACATTCTATTTGTTTAAATATTTTAGCTATTTTTCTAAAATAATTTGGCTTAGCCAGTTGAAAAACATGATGACAAATAGGGTGGTCACCATTATCTCCTAGAAGCACATCTTCAAACTTGAGAGAATAATTTGCAGTAGCTGTTCAGTGAAATTCTTAGGCACAGCATATCACTGAAGCAACACAAAACTCAAGTATTGAAAGTGTCGAAAATGAAAAAAGACAAATTAAAATTGTCTCCAACAAAATTATACTTCAAAAGTGAAACAGAATTACAGACTTTCTCAAAATAAATAAAAAAAAAAAAACCCTGATTTTATTGCCAGTGAACCTTGCAAGACAGGTTAATCTTCAGATAGAAGATAAAGGGAGAGTGTCAGAGAATGAAAACAATGAAAGTATAATTGATCTGTCATAAACTATTACAAATATTAACAGCAAGAATTTATTGGGTGATTTTTTTTTTAATTTATACATACAAGTTGGGGTACAGGCCAGAGGCGTGGGGCGGCGAGAGGGTTCACCAGAGACAGAGCGGGGAGCAGAACAGGCAGATCAGAAATATACTGCTGAGGGGAGCAGCGGGCAAGGCAGGAGAGGTCTGCCGCGCCATGAGGGATTCTCCCCAGCTGGGCATCGAACTTGCTTCACCGCTACCAACAGCTCCACAGCGCAGCGCTTAACCGCTGCACCACCGGGGAGGACCTATTGGGTGATTATAGCTTATGGATAAGTGAAATGACTGACAGCAAAGTCATAAGGGATAAGAGCGAGAAATTATGAAATTATAAGTGAGCTTTACTAAGTGTGAAGTAGCAAGTATATTTGACAGTAGAATTAGATTACTTGCAAGCATGTATTACAAATTCCAGGGCAAGTATTAACATTATTTAAAATAAGTATAATAGATAAGAGAAGCTAAGAAAAAAAGAGAAATGGGAATCATAAAATGTTTAAATAAAAAGACCTTTGTCCCTTAAAATATAAAATTTGTGAAGATTAAGAGGGCAACAATGCAATTGTAAGCTTTGTACAATGCATATGAGATAATTGAAAGATAGTTTACAATGTCCTTATAATTTAATTCTTTGCAGTAATTTCCATATTTAATGATAATGACTTTGCCTCTGAAAATACTAAGAAAATGTTCTTTTGGCTCTCAACTCAACGATAATATTGACTCATGGTTTGCTAAGAACACAAATCTATCCCCAGTGAGGAAGGTTTAGAAATAACATATTTTAAAGTGTGGCGTTAGTTTCTGGATGATATTTGATAAAGCCTATAAAGATCTAGCCTCTTTTCAAATTTATATGAAATATTTTGCAAAAGACAGGGCAGAGCTAATGGTCTATTTCACAAGGGTTGTTGACAGAACTCTGTGAGTTACCACTCCGGATTTTCAAAAACAACAGCAGAAAAATGATGGTGTTAGTAAAAAATACAAATAGGATGTCATATCCTCCAGACCTTTATCACATTTATACCCACTTGTTTTTATTTCAGCCATAGAAATTTTAGCTTTAAATTATCATATTTCTTTCTGTAGGGGTCTTTTAGATCTTAGCTATATTCTCTTTAATTACTGTTGAGGACAAGAGTCATCTCTATTTCATAAGCATATGCATTTGTGTAAACCAGATTTAATAAATACTCATTTATTAGAATGAATGAAGTATCAATAACTTAATCTCAAGAATTATTCAATGACCCTTATTCTCTATAATGAATTGTGAGAGAGGCAAGTGTCAGTCTTTGAGTACCTGTATTAATGAATCTCACAATTAATTAACAGAAGACTATATATGAAGAGTAGACATAAAAATAAAACAGAAATGCATGTTATTATATACAGATAAAATCATTACAAAGAAGCAAATACATATTGCTAAATGAAAACTGATAGTCTGATCAGATCATTCTCTTCATAAAACCCATCATGGTATCTGATTCCTTTTAGAATATATTTCAAACACATTAACAGTGTTTAAAAGAACTTAAATTCATCCTCTACTTACTCTACACCCTCATCAATGGCCATTTATTAATTCAAACATGTTTGTTTATTAAATTCCTTTTAAGGTTTTAAGTTTAAATAAATTAGTGGAGATAATTTCAGGTAGCTATTAAGAATTGAATGGGAGTAACATGACAAAATGCAACTAATAGGACTATTGTAGTTTGTGTCTTGGGAGGTAGAATTCCTGATTAACTATAAATGGAACAGGCATCCAGCATACAAGAGGACAATCATATGAAGGCTTGTGGTATGGAGCATTCCAGGTAGCAAGAAATGTCAATTTTATTAGCATACACTGAAATGTTTATTCTTATCTAAAACCAAAGGAGTATGAACATGATATTAAAGAAGTGTTCCTGACTTTCTTTCATGTTAGTAGTGATTAACATTTACCTTTAAATATCAATCTTTTATTGAACTTCAGAAATCCCCAAAGAAGAAATCTGTGTTTGTATAGAAGTCATATTAATTTTCTGTGACAAATCTAAGCTGTTAACAGTAATGGAGTATTTTAATCTCTGAGGGCACAGAGATAAATATGAAAGCTGAAGAATAGTTTGGTAAACATCTTGTGGTTATGAAAGATTTTAACACCAAAACTGTTAAACAGAATAAGCAGATAGGAAGATTTGGAATCAAGCAAGATGGATTTTGGGGTTCTATGAAGAGATTTGTAGCAAAATAACCTATTTATTGTAGGATTTTGAGTAACATATTGTATGGAATAAATGTCATCTGCTTTTGGAAATTTAAATGCAAACCTGCTTTGAAAATACTTTTTCACAATTAGGAATATATAAATTGGCACAGAAAAATCTCTTAACACTTTGTGTGCCAGTGCCCTTTAAATTTACCAGCCCTTGGGGCCAGCCATTTTTTGTGCCACCGCATGAATGGTATAAGCATTTAATAAAACACAACTCCTGAACTACTGGATATTAAAAGAACTGTAATATTTCTCATAAAACACCTTACACTTTCACCAAAACAATGTGTGAAGCTTCTAGACTGAGTACGATCAAAGAAATAGCTCCTAATAGTTCCAAATAAATCCACCGTGGCGTGAAAAACCAGAGATTAGATGAACACGTATTAATACGTGAGTGGCCACCTGATACTGGTGACAAAAACACGTACTAATACGTGAGTGGACCACAAAGTGTTAATATATAAAAAATTTAGCAATGGGGCATTAAAAATGAGAGAACATTATTTGAAATTTTACTTTGAAAATTATATTATTTTTTTTGAAAGATTTATTTTTTATTTATACATACAAGCTGGGGTACAGGCCAGAGGCATGGGGCAGCGAGAGGGTTCACCAGAGACAGAGTGGGGAGCAGAACAGGCAGATCAGAAATACACTGCTGAGGGGAGCAGCGGGCAAGGCAGGAGAGGTCGGCTGCGCCATGTGGGATTCTCCCCGGCCAGGCATCAAACTCGGGTCGCCGCTGCCAACAGCTCCACAGCGCAGCACTTAACCGCTGCGCCACCGGGGAGGCCCTGCAAATTATATTATTAAATTCCTAATATGGTTGAAAATCTAAAAATTATTTCACAAAATTGTAAGCTTAAAATTTTACTTTCTAAATTTTTTGGTTAAAATTTTTCCATAGAGAGTGGGAAGAGGATTTGTCTGATGCCTTAGAAAAAAAGGGAGGTTTATGGTATATGATTTGGTTATATTAAAATAGTTTGACTCATGTCTTTTAAAATAACCGTGATGTCTTTATGCACACCTTAAGTAAATTTAGGGAAAAGTTGCTTTCTTCTTCATTGAGAACATAGATTACCAAATTATTGAAAAAAAAATTTATAGCTGTGACCCCTAAATGAAATACTTATTCTAATAATAGAAGGTCTTTAATTGAGAAAAGCATAACCACAACAAATACACACACAAACACACACAAAAGTACTCAGTAAATATTCTCATTTCCCATTCTGGAGTTCCATAATCTAGAATCTACGCAAAAGGGGAAAATTTTTCACATACGGAAGGGAATCTCTAATGATACTACATATTCATATGTGAGGGTGTGTGTGTGTATGTGGTGTGTGTGTGTGTGTGTGTGTGTGTGTGTGTGTGTGTAATTATTTTATTAAGGGAATGATGGTTTCAACATTGTGTATTATCTGGAAATATGTGGTAACACCTCGTCAGATGTATGTTATCACACCACTCTTACCACCAAAGTACTTAAAATTCTCCACCCTAGTCCATTGATAGACTCAATTCTAGTTAGATTCCTAGGGTTTGTTTTGGTTTAGTTTTATCTGTTTCTATGTTGTTGTTTTCCTTTATAGTCCACATATAAGTGAAATCATCTGGCATTTGTCTTTTTGCTTCTGACTATTTTTGCTTATTTTAAAACGTCTGTTATAATCTTCAAGGTTCCATCATTTTAACATTGCACCTTGAACATAAGGAAAATGAGTATTAAGAAGAAATTAGAAAGAACTATGGCAATTAGAAGCTGATTAGCAAGCACTGAACTCCAGGCTATGATTCTAACTAAATACCAATTTTAAGTTCAGCTGTAGTTATGCCATCAGTACCACTGTAGTGATTTCCATTTAAACTCTACTTTTCCAAAGATCAGTCAATTCCCTTCATGTTCCAATCCAATAAACACAGGTTTAACTATAATTCTTAGCAAAACATTCAGTAACCACACACAATGAACTTCCTTGGTACATTATTATGGTCAAATAGAATGACTGGATAGAGTTCCTAATCCATGATTATTTTATTACTGCTATTTAGACATTTGCAAGCCAAGATCACTGGGAGGGTAATCTAATCACGTATTTAAAAGTTCCTGCTGGAGGGCTAATGTTGAAGAAGGGGTTGGACATTTCCTTAGACAGAATTAGCTGCAATCTGCAATTTTCTAAGCAATATTTGCTTTCCCCTCAGCATTGCATTGCTACCCATTTTTGTTAGAATACATGAGACATAGATAAATCTTGTCTCTTAATAAAATAGTTTCTCTTAAAATGTTTTATTTAACTATAATTTACAGTTATCGGTCATTTCCATGTAATACACTTCTTCCTCCACCTTAATTTCACCATCTTCTACATAAATTCAGAAAACATGGATTGAGCATTTATGTTCCACTTATAATATAGTATCACGAGCACTAAGCCAACTATACTTTAAATGAAGCTTCCCAAGAAAAATAAAGTAGTTTCATTTGACTTAGTAATTCTTTTTGCTTGTATATAAAAGTGACACTTAGATAAAAGCTGAAACTGAATTACTTTATAGCTACACCCAATTCTATGAAAGAGAATATAAGAACCCAAATCTGCATAATGCAACAGTTTAATATCTCAAAACTTTTTATATTAATTATAAATCACTTTAATTAAATCTTACATAGGCACTGACATTTTCAAGGATGTTATATAAGTTTTTCAAAAGTTGAAGTGTTATCTAAATGCTGTTTATATTATAATTATCTTTTTTTTTTTTTTACAATGTTAAACCCTCATTGACCTTAACCTGGTAAAATAACTGTATTTTTCACAAGAAAAGTGAAGACATGTTAACTTACTAGCTTAATTTCTGCTGGTATAATCACTGTGTATATAAGTACAGGAATATTTCAAGGACAGTAATAAGAAGCTTCAAACTGAGATGAATACAAACCAATAATTTTGTATAAATTAAGCATTACTAGATTTTCACTAATAAAAAAAGATTGATACTCCCTATTAAAATGTTAATATCTTCTCCAAGTAAAGTGTTGGTATTACATTTTTTCTAATGTTTCTGGTCTGCCCAACTTAATGACTTTCCCTAGTATGAAGTCATAATCAATTGAAAATTATCAATAAGTTTAAATATGTTAATGAATTAATTGAGCTAAAATGTCCAACTTAATTCATTCAAAAAGTTCAAAAAAGAATGCTATCCTAAATATTCAATTAATAAAAAATGGGTAAATAACTTGCGGCATGTAATGGAACACAATATAAAATGGAATGAAGAAAGCATAATTATATACTGAAATGGATAAATTTCATAAATGTAGTTTGGGATAAGCCAGATGATTTTTATGATTCCACTCATATAAAGTTCAGGAGCAGGCACAATTGATCTATAATTGCACAAGGCATGGTAGTGGTGGTTCTAGAAAGGTAGGCAATCATACATAAATTTATAAATATATAGCTCTTTAAAAATGGGGAATAAGCAGATAATTGAAAGAAATAAAGTATACTTTAGGAAAGTAATCTGCAATAAACAAAGAACAGGTAGATAAGGAAGTGACTACATGAATCCACAAAAATAGTTCACTTGATATAAAAACAGATAATGAAGCAAAGGGATTTTCAAAAGAAAACCACAGAGGGCTTGACTCTGAGTGTAAGCACAAAAGAGGAAGGAAACAAAATGTTTTGTGGTTGTTGTTTCAGATATAAGTCCCAGGAAGAACAGTGAGATACTGACCATGCATGATTCATCAAACTTTCACTAGGATTTCTTTGAGAGAAAGAGATGTAAATGCTTGTATCACAAATATTTTCAAATAGATCTGCCTTTAGAATCTAAAAACAAACTTCCCCTAAGGATCTATTTTCTAACAAAGAAAATCTTCAAAAGTTTTCTCCAGGTCTTCAGTTTTTCCAATTCCTTTTTGTGAGAATGCAAATCAATATGGCAATCAGCAGTAAATCATGTCTGCCTTCTTAATATCAAGTAGCCTCCCTAGAACCCATCTTAGTAACTCTAGTGCCTAGCACAGTATAAAAGTTCATCTAATGAAGATGTTACCTAAGATGAGGGCATTATCTAGTTCTCTTTCTAAGTGAGGGGGGATAAAACAAATTTGGGGTTCTGAAAACAATCTAGAAGACCACAGCACCCAGGGAAGAAGAAATCTTTTTATTCAAGTTCCCAGGAGAGTTTTCAAAATAACTCCCTGAGATACTTGAGTGACTTGCTTACTGCCTCTACCTGTCTCCCTCAGTTCATCTCTACTGGGTCAGTTCACACTTAACTATTTATAAAGTTCCTGAAGTTAAAACACAGTTTTCACAGAGACAGCCAAGTTTAAATATTTTTTGCCATGAAAATCTCTTTTAATTCAAATTTGCCTTGAATAATACAGAGGAAGTAATTTTTAAAATATTTGATACCTGACTCATTAATAAATAGCATTATTTATTCTCCTTCAAACTTAATCTTAACTCATTAATTGATACTTCAGTTTATTCATCCCTCTTCCCCAGTAGTTCTAGGAATGAATGATTATTACCTTATAGTGGCATTTGGAAAAGTAATTTATTTCACCTCAACTAAACTTAGTAGAAATCACATATTTTCCAATGAAATCAAACAATGTTATGTTTTAAACATCCTTTTTCACTAAATTGAAAAGTACAGCCTCCACACTGCACAATAGTTACACTTAAGGAGTGTACTATTTAATTTTTAGAAACATTTGTCAATAACATGGGAATTCAATCCACATTTTAAGGTCCCCTTTTTTCTTTCAGCCTTAAAAATTGTCCCATTAAAAAAGGGCAGTGACTTTTCAAAAATTAACTTCTTTCGTGTCATTTAAATACATTCTTGTCATGTAAAAAAAATTATCATTGGGCCTCCCTGGTGGGGCAGTGGTTAAGCACTGCGCTATGGAGCTGTTGGCAGCAGTGATGCAAGTTCAAAGTCCCGCCAGGGAGATTCCAACATGGTGTGGCAGACCTCTCCTGCCTCGCCTGCTGCTCCCCTCAGCAGTGTATTTCCGTCGAGCTGCCTGTTCTGCTCCCCACTCTGTCTCTGGTGAACCCTCTCCCCGTCCCGTGCCTCTGGCCTGTACCCCAACTTACATGCATAAATAAATAAATCTTTAAAAAAAATTCATCATCTAGCAGACACAATTTGGTAGAGAGGAGATTCAATGATTTTTCAGCTGGCTTGATAAAGGGTAACTGTCTAAATTACAAAATGGTATATTGAGTACCTTCCTTTTTGGGAGGTGCTCTGGTATCCTGACAACTTCATGATCTTGTCAGATATGATATATCTGTATTACTATATCTATATGTATATAATATATATATAATTCCCCCCTTTGAAATTGTGTATATTATCCCTCAGCTACCTAGGATCAATTTGACTTCACTGTGACTTTATATATGAAACACATTACTTAGATAACAGAATAATATTTAGAAATTTGAAATCTAGGCAATACTTTTCTAAAGTTCCATCTTGAGGAAATATCAATAGAGAAGATTGTCTCCCTGTAGGCCATTTCTCTAGGGATAACTGTCTAAATCAAAAGAAATATCTGGTCAGAATAATTTATCCTTACAATTACATACTTTTAAATGATAGCCCTAGGGTCAAATGTAGAGGGAATTTCTAAGCACTTACACTTCTAATCAGATCTATTTTTTTACTCTACAACAGTGTACTATACTCCTACAATTTTTAAAGCCCATTCTTTTCTAGTAACTTCATATATATAATAATGCATGTATCTCAGATGTGGTTCTTGTCTTCGCCTCTTTGTTCTTTTCAAAAGCTTTAGAAAATATTTTTTTCACTAAAATGAAAAGTAATTGATTTTATGTTTAAAAATGAATAGTAATCCCATCATCAACATACAATTTTAAAAACTGTGGCAAAATATGTATAATGTAAATTTACCATCTTACCTATTTTTAAATGCAATAATTAAGTAATGTTAAGTATATTCACATTTCTGTGCAACCCCCTCCAGAAGTCTTATAAAACTGAATGTTTATACCCATTAAACAGTTCCATATTTTCTCACCAAAAGCACCTGATAACCACCATTCTACATTGTCTTTAGGAGTCTGAGAATTGTAGGTATCTTACATAAATAGAATAATACAGTACTGTTTTTTTTGCAACTGACTTCATTTAGAATAATGTCTTCAACATTATTTAATATTGTAGCTCCTGTCACATCAAGTGCAATTTCTGCAGGCATTTTTATATTAGTTCTTTCTAGTGAAAGAATATTGTTCACATAAAGAATTTCCTCTTAGCAAATATTTTCTAATGTTTAAAAAAGTGTTGGTAGTATAATTTTAAATGACTGCATACATACTTTCACAGAACATACATTTCTATTTTCCACCATTTCTTCATACTTGCCATTTTATTTTGATCCTAGTTTGATTCTGTGACTTTTAGTTGGGGGAATCAATATGCATGTGATTATAAATAATTTTTGGCATGTTTATCCATTGATGCATCATTTTATTAAAAAATAGCTTGTGAATGTATACTTTGTGTCAAGCATTTACAAGGTGAATAGAGATACAGTACTAGAAAATAATATAGAATACCTAGTTCCTGCTCTTGTTGAGATGTTTTATGACACAGACAGATAGATCAAAGAATTATTTGAACAAATCTAAAAGTGCAGTTGTGACAAGAGTTAAAGTTAAATCAGTATTTGACTTAACAGTGGAGTTTATGGAAAAACCTAAATCAGAGAAAGCTTCTCTGAGGAAGTGAGACTTGAGCTGATATTCAAAGAATGGGTAGAATTTAGAAAGGAATAATGAGGAATATTTCAAAAAGAACATATATACAATGAGAGGAAGTAAATGAGCAAAAAAAGAATTGAGAGCAGGTAAACAGAGTGTGGAAAGAATGGAGAGATTAAAGAGGGCCCAACCACACTGTAGGCTTTTTGCAATGAAAAGCCACCACAGTGTTTTAAGTAAAGGCTTTAGATGTTGAATTTATGTTATGGGACCACACTGGTTGAAGGGCAGAGAATAGGTTAGAAAGTAGCCAAAAGGAATACGGGAAGTTAGAAAGCTACTTTGTATTCTAAAGTCAGGGTGATGGATTACTCTACTAACAGTAACACAAAGATGGAGAGAGAAACTCAAAATGCTTACACCTGGATGGTGCCAAGGTTGACTGGATTATGTACTGCATAACTGACTAGATGTGATGACATTAACACAAAGAACTGAGACTACATTTGTATGGAGGAAAATCATAGATTTAATATGAACATGTTGAGTTTTAGCTTTTGCTGATTTGATGACTGACAAAAAGGTAGTTGGCTGTAAAGGACTAAAGTTAGGACACATAGGTAGCTGTCTTAATGACTACTGGTCTTTTTTTTTTTTTTCTTTCTTGTTTTATTATGGCTATTAGTGCTTTGCTATGTAACCTATTTGTTTTATATTATAATTTATCATGATTTAAAGTATCAATTAGCAAACAGTTTTTAAAAGGTTGAGATAATAAATACTTTAGGTTTGTAGGACATATTTGTTATGCAAGTACTCAGCTCTGTCCTTGGAGCATTGAAAACAGAAGCAGATAATAAATGATTGGAGATGGCTGTCTTCCAGTAAAACCTTATTTACAAAAGTAGGCAACCAGTTCATTGACCTCTTACTTAAAAAGTCATCACATTTTAAATTAATTGAGACCCTGTGTTTATGCTAAGCTCTCTATGTACCTCATCTACTGTCCTCAAAGGGTAGTTCTCAGATCAGCAGCCTCACCATCTTATTAGAAATGCAATTTTCCATTCTCTCCACACTTACCAAAACAGAAACTCTGGGGATGGAGCCTAACAATCTGTGTTTTTAACAAGCTCTGCGGGTGCTTCTGGTGCATGCTGGGACAACCTGTTCTTCCCTGTGGTAGAAAAGCGGGGCTCAACTTTGGCTATACATTAGTATTATCCAAGAAGTTTTTTAAACAATTTAATCATAGAACCCTATCCAGAATAACCCAGTCAAACTATGGAGATGAAGACCAGTAATATCATTATGGATATTCTTAGGTGTTTCTTGGTTGTTTCTTATATTCTGCTAACATTTAAGCAACAATGCCTTTATGTGAATGTTCTTGGTTAGGTTAAAGGTGATAAACTTCTTGTGAAATTAAGTCAATTTCAATAAAAATGCAACTAAACTAGTAACATTAAGGCAATTAAAGTTTCAGTGGAAATAGTCTTATATTGATTTGACGATTATGTATAATTAATTGCATAGGATATGGCTTAATCTAAATAAACAAATATAAGCAAGTTGAAACTAATTCATAGGCCATCATATAATTTGTCTTTGCTTTGTTTTGTTTTTAATAAAAGTTCAAGTTGCTTAAAATTCTGGCTTAATATGGGAGAAAAATCTTTAAAAAATTCACCTCAAGTCACTTGAAATTAGGAAGTGATTTTTCTCAAACTTAACCTTAAAAAATTGTAGAAGATATAAATTACATACTTTGACCTCATTAATCACAAAATCATTCATGCACTTGTGTGGAGATTGCCATTGAGTTTCACTCTAAAAAATGCAGATATCTACTTATTATTTATGATTGCATCACAAAAACAATTCAACTATATACTCCGATCTGTCAAATTTACTGACACCTAGCTAAATATGGAGACTTAACATTCATTTTACTTAAATTGACCACTTTAGGTAAAATACTAAAAGTTTAAGTGGCAGTCATCTCGTTTCTTTGAATTCCTGAAATGAAGTCTTTCAGCATATTTATAGTTAATAAGATGCTGAACATTCATATTTCACGTAGATTTAGTCATTTCACGTACTTCAAGGCAAAAAATTTTAACGTTTCTGTTTGGTATTTTGATATTAACAAAGAGTTTCAATATATGTCACATATTCAGAATGCATTGCAAACACTTGGCTTTTTTCCAGAAAAAAATAAAGACTGATTAAATATTCCATTGATTTTTGAAGTAAAAAGAAAAATTTCTGGTGTGTGGCAGTTTCCATATGAAAATGGCTCCAAGTGTTTTTAGTTCCATTTGTGGCTTCTGCTGCAATAATGATGGCTTGTGTGAGTTATTAACAACACACATATTGCCAAATTTTATTCCACTTTAATATTTATTTATCTCAACTAAGTGTGAGAGATTCATGGAAAATTGCAATCAAATAGCAAAACATTTGCGAAACATTGTAGATAAAGGGTGAAAGAGCACCAACTTTAATAAATGGAGGTATATGTTGGAGAAAACAGATAATCAAACTTTTAATAGTAATTGCATAATCTTCAGCCAGACCAAGGAAAATTAATAAAGGACAAACAGGTTCCTTTTTAGGTACTATGATATATTTAGGCCAGATTCTTGTTTAAAATTATTTGGAGCATATAAAATCCAGGACATAAAGGAACCAATATGAAATTTCTACTTTGATCAATTTTACTTTCATATCTCCAGGCATAAAAACTGAAAATATTCTTTGGGTTAATCCCTTGAGATTTAATTGGATAGCATGACTTTTAACTACACAGCCTCAAGCACCCTGCCTTTTTTAAATGAATACCACAATTGATGAAAAAGTTTCCACTTGTTTCTACCACCCACTAATATGGTTGAACAACTTCAAAAAGTATGAAAAGATTGTTCAAAGAATGAGCAGTGACATATCAAAAACATACTGGCATGAAATACTGTTGTTTTTGTTCCTCTGTAATATTTGCAGAAATCCACAAAAGTGATTTTTTAAGCCAGAAAATAATTTACCCCAGTTATCTGTTTACTTTTGATTCAATTTGATACTTTCATCTGAGATTCTAAAAGTACGCTTTACATCAGAACCACTTTCTGATTCAGTTGGGTTTACACTGGAACCCAAATTTGCATTTCTTTTTTTTTTGTTCCATTGTATTTTTAGACTTCATTTATTATTTATTTATATATTTTTACATTGTTGTTCATTTTTGTACAAGTTTGATTTCTCTTCTCATGTGTAATCCTCATAAAATTCCCACCATGAAGACACCTGTGAAGTGTAACCATAGTCTCTGTGCTCTTTCCTACCCTGTTCTGATCCCTCTCTCTTCCCCTCCCCTAATGAATGTCTCCAATTTATAGTTTGCGTGTTAGTTTTGTCTTTTTTTTTTTCCTGATCCATTGTTTGGGTCTCCTCTATGCTTCCTATAAGTGAACCCATATGATACTTTTCCTTCTGACTTATTTCATTGAGCATAACCCCTTCTAGCTCCATCCATGTTGCTGTAAATGGCATGAATATATCTTCTTTTGATTTCTGAATAGTATTCTATTGTGTATATATACCACATCTTCTTTATCCAGTAATCTGTTTGGGGGCATTTATATTGTTTCCACATCATAGCTATTGTAAACAGGGCTGCAATAAGCATAGGAGTGAAGGTTTCCAGATAATAATGCTATAATTTCCAGACCTTTCTTTAAGAACTACCAATATGTCATCAATAAGCAAGGGATAGTACATTTAATTCTACTCAGGACAAATTTCACAACTATTAAAATTATGTTTGAGCGTGGCTAATCATAAAACTTGGGTTTTAGTCTTAGTTCTGAGAAACTAAACAAAAAATATAGACAATTGCTTGATCATATAAAGATAAAAAATTCTGACTTACAATCTCTGCAGCAACCAACTTGGAAATCAAAACCATAACTTCTGCAGGTGCTGTTCAGGAAGCCAAACTGCAACTTCTGAAGCAGTAAGTCAGAATGATTAAGAGACTGTCAATCGCTGCCAGTTTCTTTTTCTTGGCCTTGCTTCCAACTCATGACCAACAGAAAAATCAAATATATTCCCTAACCCAGTCACATAAGACACCATGATTCTAGTTAATCTACTTCAATCTTTACCATGGCAACAACCTCCAATCAAAGCATATCTAAAGCCTTCACCCCTTTATTTAACTATAAATTCTTATTCTTTTGCTTGCTGTTGCCAAACATAAGTGATGCTAGTTGACTTCCTTGATATAACAAGATTTGAGTAAATAGCTTCCATTTGTTTTCCTTTCTGGGATTCTTGTTTATTTAGGTAGCTCCACCAATTATTAGCTGTTTGAAGTTGCAGTAACTTAGTTAAATTCTTTATGTCTTAGCTTCTTCAGATATGAAACTAAGGTAATAAGTTGTATTCTTAAGCATTGTCATTTTCCTTATGTCTTTATTTTAATTATATCAGCTTTACAGATGATTCACTAAAAACAATATTCTTCATTGTAATATATCTTTACTTTTGTAAGATTATGTTGAAAATAAGAAATCTATGAAGAAACAGAACCCACATTATATATATTCTCCCATGAAATCTATGCCAGGGCAATTTTTAGTGAAATTTAAACATTCTTTTCTAAAAATATGATAACACACCAAACCAAAATTGTTTCTATATTTGTAATAGCTGTAGAAAAACTCATAAAAAGATTAAATCCTTTCATTTGCAACACCATGGGTGGATCTAGAGGATATCATATTTAGTGAAATAAGTTAGGTGGAGAAATAAAAATGCTATATTATTTCATTCATATGTGATATATAGAACAAATGAACTCAATAGAATAAAATAATTTTAGATGACATGACCTCCTAGTTACCAAAAGGGGAGGGGGAATAGCGGCCAATAAATCATGTAAAAGGAGTCAACTGTATGGCTTGGGGTAGAACTGGACTTTTAGTAGTGAACTTAATGTAACATATACAGATACTATTTTTTTTTTAAAGATTTATTTTATTTATACATACAAGCTGGGGTACAGGCCAGAGGTGTGGGGCAGCGAGAGGGTTCACCCGAGACAGAGCGGGTAGCAGAACAGACAGATCAGAAATACACTGCTGAGGGGAGCAGCGGGCGAGGCAGGAGAGGTCTGCCGCGCCATGTGGGATTCTCCCCGGCCGGGCGTCGAATTCGCGTCACCGCTGCCGACAGCTCTACAGCGCAGCGCTTAACCGCTGCGCCACCGGGGAGGCCCTACAGATACTATTTTTTTAAGATGCAAAAGGAAAATTATATAATGTTATGATGCAATGTTACTTCAAAAAACATTAAAATGTTTATCTCTAGTTAAGGCAGACTTTTTTCTTTAAGTTGTTTTTTCCATGTCATTATATGACAAGTTACCATGTTACTTTTGAGACAGGCAAAGTAACTTTTTTAATTACACAAGAAATACATCTTAAAAACAAAAAGCCATATAAGTAAGAATAAAGAACTTTTTGTCTACTACCCAATATTCATAGCCTTTCCGGAGGTGATCATCAGTGTCAGTTTGATGTATAAACCTCCAATATCTTTTTTATGAACTTATCAATGTATTCGTAATGTTGAGATTTTGTTACTGGCATGTCTGTCTCATTTGCACATTAGAAAAATATGTTTGTCCTGATATTTTGTCCTTTTTAATTACTATTTTGTTAGTAAGAATATCATTAACTGAGAATATTAGCTTGTTCTTGTGAATGAATCTAGATTTATTTGAATTAGCACCGATACAAATGGCTATGGAAATAAAACATTACATAGAGTTTTGGGCCCAATTTATCTGATGTCTTTCCGTAAGAGTAATTATGATGTAAGAACTTATTTTTTTGTCCTGTAGGGATAATAGTTAGGAAGACGGCTGCCCAGTAGGGGAGCATGAGAAAACACATATGGTAACTGTCTCTAGTATAAATTAACTTAATTTGAGTCAATCACGCAGCAAAATGTATAAAAAGAAGGCTACTATGTATTAATGGTTATTACTTGCTTTCTAGATACTTATTAATATAATCTTTTTATCAACCTCCTCTTATAGATGAGGCAACTGATATCTAGAGGAACTGAATGAATTCCCCAAGTCTGCACAGCTGGTGAAGAGCAGATGGAGTGTGAACACAAAATAGCCACATTCTGAAACTAAATTTCTGCACACTACTGCTTTTCACGGAAAATGCACATTCTTCCCAAAATGAATACCAATAAGAAAAAAGTAAAAGTCATACATGAAACACTGAGAAAAGCAATGACAATGTTCACCATTCTCTGAAGAACCCACCATTCCGGGGGCGGGGGCAGGGGGTTATTACTGGTTGGTATTCAGTAGCTTTCCAATGGATTTTAGGTCACATTTCCATAGTTAACAGGACAGCAGTTTCCTCCTCCTTTGTCCTAACTATGGAATATAGATTGGCAGCTGAAGACTTTCAAAAAAGCATTCTCTTTTAATCTGACTCATAAAATACATGGTAATCTGCATGAAAATGAGCAGGACCGAATATGAAACGCTCTTAGGCAAAAGATGGCAGGCATAACTGAAAAAGCCCTCTCAATGCAGTGTGAATTTAACATTTAATTTTCTTATTAGCTCCAGAAGGGCAGGTTGATTTTCCACAGGTGTAAGCAATATACATAATTAATACCACAACTCAGGTCTCCTAAACATCACTGGCTAGCATTAACTATATCCAAGCTAGGCTGAAATATGATCATAACTAATATTCGTTTTGAAACTACAATTATGATTATGTGATTCATATATGCATTTGAAAGACGTTATCATTTTCCTTTGCTTTTAGAAACAGTTTTAGAAAGTCAACATAGCATTCTCTTGGGGGAAAAGAAAAAGCTCTCATTAATCCATGAACAGAAATTGTCATGTAGACTGTTAAAGCTGCAGTGAATGTGAATAAAGTTGGGCTGAATAATGACATTTAAAGTAAAACAGAAAGATCACAATTTATTTGCCATTGCTGAGTACTGAATGCATAGTTAAATTGCAGTTATTTGAAACACAGGGTCTTTTGAAAAACAATTGTTTGGCACTGAAACCATTTCCAGACTTAAATTATGTGCATCAAAGATATTTTCTATTTTCTTTACAAGAATGGATTCAAGTCACAGTTGTTCAGAAGGCAAAAGGGCTCCTAACTGCCAAGTTCAATTTTCAACATTTTGGTAAATAGAACAAAAGAGACCCAACTGGAATTTCACCTGAGTTTTAATGACCTTACTGAAGACCTCTTTACAGCTTTGAACATTATATAATACCTTCAGATATATTACTTGCTCCATATTATTTCATCAACTCTGACTTCTGCAGGAAACAAATATTCTAAAATTTGGTAGGAAAAAAATCTGATTACAGTAGTTAGATCTGAAATCAATAGAGATCCAAGTGGTTTACTTTCTGATTATTTATTTTTAAAGAAAGTTCTCCTCCCCCGCTCAAGTGGGGTTATATATATATATATATATATATATATATATATATATATATATATATATATGAAAACATATTGTAATTGGTTAAGTCAATGGTAAAACAAACGCATGCAACCTTTCTTATTCCTGTAAATCCTCACTTTGCAGATAAGGATATGATGATGATATTGCTGACCAGCCATTTGGGAATAGTTTTCTATTACTGGGGACAGATTGGTATTGTTCCAGCTAAATGTGAACATGAGGAAATGATTACAAAATGACTGATTGAGACATGGTAAATTCTGTGACTGCAAAATAGGGGAAAACTAATTGAACCACCTGAGGAACATAGTCATAGTTTGTCTTTTTTTCCTATCATCTGGGTCAGTCTATCTAACAAAGCTACTCATTTACAAATAACCACTAGAAATGACATTTTTATCTAAGGTCTTTCGTTCAATGATGTTATTTACATCACATCCTTGCTTTATTTCCTTGTAATAAGACAAGCGTTACATGTTATTCATCTTTTCATAAGAGAATCACCAATCTATGTGCTCATTCAAAAACATTAAGATACATTTTGTGCATCAGAAATTGCTCTATATGCAGGCAATAGAGAAATAAGCAAAAGGATAGTACAAGTCAAAAAGAATGGAGCAGGGTATGGGAAACAGTGATGTTGGTGGGCAATTTTAGATTATTATCAGGAAGTTTTTTCTGAATACATCATATGAATAATATGATCCTTCAATAAAAAAAATACTTTCTATTAAAAAAATGTTTAATGTGGGCCTCCCCGGTGGCGCAGCGGTTGAGCGCTGCGCTGTGGAGCTGTCAGCAGCGGCGACGCGAGTTCGACGCCCAGCCGGGGAGAATCCCACATGGTGGGGCAGACCTCTCCTGCCTCGCCCGCTGCTCCCCTCAGCAGTGTACTTCTGATCTGCCTGTTCTGCTCCCCGCTCTGTCTCTGGTGAACCCTCTCGCCACCCCACGCCTCTGGCCTGTGCCCCAGCTTGTATGTAAAAAAAAAAAAAAA
>PVIJ01021125.1:0-19187 GCA_004024925.1 Scalopus aquaticus | reverse complement strand
TCATATAAGGACTTAAGAATCCGTCTCAATTAGGTTTTAGTACCAGTAAAAGCTTGTTTTTTACTGAAAATGACTGCCACAAAATACCCCAGTATATTTTTCCTATAAAATAATGTAAATAACATTGTTTTTCCTTTTTGTCTTTTGATTGTTAACTGTGTAATTTAATAATTTGTTAATATTATAGTACATCTTTGGTCTTTAATGCTACTCTTTTTACTTATCATTTAATCCCTTTTTAGGAATTGATGTAGTAGGAGAATTTGTATAAAAAAAATAGGTTTTGATATTCTTTATATTAGACTACCAACTCTTTGTCTGAAAAGAAATCTTTTCTTCTTACAGGTGTGTAAAGAAAACATCTAATGAGAAGCAGAAGGTAAAGAATAAATAATAAAAATTATTCTGTACTAAAAATACATTCTAAAAGATATAAGGAAAAAATAGTAGGTCTTACTGCATTATAAAAATGTTTACTTTAAAAATAATTTAAAAATTATAATTATATAGTTAACCTTTTCATAAAAGTCAGTTCCTTTAAGAATACCTGTGTTTTTGCTATTATGAAAAGGTGAATATTTATCACCTCTGTACACTTGGCATATTTATCAATAGCTGATGACATTTTGAAATATTTTTATCTGTATGTCAAACAGGAAATCAATCCTATGGATGACTTTGATGACCTAATTCAGACATCTGAAATCGTTTCAACGGATGGTGAATCACTTTACTCTGAACATCATAATTGTATTTTAATGGCACAACTTTGCATGAATTGTAAAGGTAGGAGCATTGTTTAATTATAAGTCTTAATACATACACTGTAGTATCACATGCACACTTTGTCTAGTACTGCACAACAGAGACCAATCTGTTATCATGCTGCTCATCTCAGAAATACGTTTTCTGTTAAGATGAAATGTGAGCTATTGTTTCCTTCCAGCCAAAGAGCTATGAGAATTTCCACTGTACTTTTTCTTGACTCTGCTCTTTCCTAGGCCTTTCCTTAAAGTCAGATTACCATTATTTCCCTCAGAGAATACTGAAATATCCTCAGAACTATTTTCCCTACCAGTCTACCTCTGGAAATCTTGTTCTGTACTGCAACCATAATTATTTTATATATTATATATATGTGTGTGTGTGTATATATATGTATATACATATATATTATATATTATATAATATATATTATCGTTTATATCGTATATATACATATATAACATATACATGTGTATACATGTATATATACGTATATATGTATATATACACACTATATATTTATATACTATATATAGTATATATATATATAATTACTATATATATATATATACACTATATATATATATATATATATATATATATATATATATATTTAAAATTCAGATCTCATAATTCACCCCTTCCTTAAAATCCAGCTATTATATCTCATTGCTCTAAGGTTAAAGGCCACCATCCTCTAGTTGCCTTCTGTGTTATTTCATGACCTTTTTCCATCTGTGTCTCAGTCACTTTCTTGGTATTCTTTCCTACAGTAACATTTTTTTTTGTTCTCAGTAGCTTTTGTTTGGTAAACCACACCTCTATAAAGTGTGTAATTTGGCAATTTTGACCTATGTATGCAAACATAAAACCATCCTCACAATCAAGATAGTTAACTTACCTATCACCCTTAAAATCTCCTCATACTCCTTTAAGTCCCTTCTTAAGAAACTGCCAAATTGTATTCTAAAGTGGTTGTACCATCTTCCATTCCCACCAAAAGATTATGAGAGTTCTAGTTCTTCATCAACACTCAGTGTTGTCAGTTTTTTAGTGTTACCATTCTGATAGGTGTCCAATGTGTATTTATTATGGTTTTAGCATACATTTCCCAAATAACTAATCAAGCATCTTTTGGTGTGCTTATTTGCTATCTGTATCTTCTTTGAACTGTCTGTCTAAATCCTTTACCATGTAAAAATTATGTTGTTTGTTTTCTTGTTCGTTGAGTTTTGAGAGTTTTCAAAATAGTTTCTTGATCAGCTCTGTTCTTACAAGAATTTTCTTCCAGTCTCTGACATGTCCTTTCATTTTGTTAACATTGTCTTTTGAAGAGCAGAAGTTTTTCATTTTGATGTCCAATTTCTGTATTTGTTCTGTTGTGGATTTTGTTTATGGTGTCCATATCTAAGAAATCTCTGCCTAACACAAGGTCATAAAGAGTATGCTCTCTTTCACAAGTTGTACAGTTTATATCTTACATTCAGATCCATGACCATATATTATTTTTTTACATATGATACTTGTTATCAATTCAACTTCATTCTCTCATCTATAGACATCCAGTTGTCCCAACATGTATTGTAAGAATTACATATTCCTACTCTGTTCCTAAGTCAAGTTCAGTTGATATGTGGGTTTGTTTCTTGATCTGTCCCATTGATCTCTCTGGCCATATTTATACCAACATCATGCTGTTTTAACAACTGTAGTACCTTTAAATCAGGTTTGTTCATTTTCAGGGTGATTTCAATATTCTAGAAAAAGATATATGTACTAATACCTGACAAAGGAGGCTGAGCAGGTATGGCTCTAGAAATACCAGACAAAGTAGTGTTCAGGGCCCAGAATATTAAGAGCAATAAACCAGATAATTTCATAATAGAAAGGTCAATCTATATGAAGCATAATAATCCTCTATGTTTATGAACTTAATAACAGCTATAAAATACACGAAGCAAACATCTGGTTTATGTTTGTACATCTTTTTCTATGCTTTTAACAAATTTGTGTCTTTATTTTCAACATGCATTTCTTGCAGGTGGTATTTAGTTGGACTTGCTATTTGATCCAGTTTGATAATCTGCCTTTACATTGAAGTTTTCAGATAATTTTCTTTTAATGATCATTTTCTTTTATCATTATCAATATATGCAGTTAGTTTAAATCTGTATCATGCTGATTGATTGCATTTTGCCTCACCTGCTCTTTGTTCCCCTTCTTTTGTTTCCTTCTAGAAACAAAAATAAATCTAGTGATTTTTATGATTTAGTTTGTTTAATTATATTGGAAAATTAGCTGTAGCTTTTTTTGTTTTGCTATTTTAGTGGTTGTTGTAGAGTTTATAGTATATGACTGATTTATCATCTACATTCAAGTAATACTATACCATATCATATATAGAGTATGACAGAATTACAAAATTACAGTAGTATACCTTTGTTTCTCCTGTCCTACACAGATACTACCTGGACCTGTGGGACTATAGTTTTCATTAAGTTTAGAAAGTTGTTGGCCATTTTTTCCAAAATACTTTTTCTCTTTCCTCTAATTCTTTCAAGAATTGTATTTTAACCATTTAAAATTTTCTCACAATTCGCCATGTCATTCTTACCAATCTTTTATTGTGTGTGATGTATAAGTTTATTCCCAACCAGTGTATTTGTCGTCTCTGAGAATATAATTCTCATCTCTACCATTCCTATTCATTTTTTTTTTGTTAAAAATAGCTTCCATGACCGTATTTTTTTTTTTCCGTAATTTTACTTCTGGACACTTAAGTTACTTATAAATGGTTTGATTATTTATGGTCTTGTTCTTTTCATTTGTTGGGTGAATCTAGAGTAATGCTCTGAAAAGGGGAATTATTTCCCACTACCGAGGCAAGAGCTTTCTGACTACTCTATTCACTGTCCTGTTAATTATGAATTTTCCAAACTGGCTAATAGAAACACCATTATTCCTGATACAGTTTATTCTTTTCAGATGTTTTTTTCTCCATGATCCCAAGTAGCTTCTTCATATGAATTCACTGCCAATTACTCTGTTGAATAGCCTAGAAGGCCTCTTTGTAGGTCTCCAGGGTTCTTTCTTCATTCTGCTCTGTTCAATGATCTCTCTCTGCTTGCTTTCACCAGACTCTCAATTTAATCACTTCACCTCATGCTATGTGGTAGACTTCACCTTAGTACTTTCTCCCTGTGTCATGACTTGGAAATCTCTTCAGAGAATGAGCTGGGGCATTGTCTTTTATTACCTGAAGTTCTCTGTCTTGAAAATCATTATTTTTTTATTGTATTTTTTTCTGTTGTGCCCTTGCTTATTTCAGGTAGAAAGGTAAATTAGTGCCTGATACTTCCTCTTGTCCTCTAAGTACATTGTAATCAAACCAGCATGTGTTGTCCTCTATCTAGAGTGGCCTTATTTCTCCTTTGCTTCCTGCTCATTCTTCATTCCTCAGGGCAACAGTCTCTTCCTCAGGGACTTCTTCCCTGGCCCTAATCTAGATCAAGTTCTGCCATGTGAGCATAGAATTTTATTTTCTTATAGTATCTATATGAATTTAGACTTTAAGCTAAAGTTTATCTGTTCCCTAAGCTAAATAAGAGTCAGTGATCCCATCTATTCTTTCTACAGAGCTTAGTATATTATTTTCCATATTGTAGGTGCTCAGTATGTATATGTTTAAAGTATGGATGAGTGACTGAGAAAATGCGACACCCTTTATATGCAAAAAAGTACTTCCACATTTTGTTTCTCTTTGTGTTTTCTCCCCAATTCAATTTGTCCTGAGTTATCAAAATCCCAGGATTTCATTTTTTTCACATAAAAAATTATTAGAATTTCAAATGAATCACTGTGAACTACTTATGGCAAAAATGAGAAAAATGAAAGAGAAGACTTGTGGACTACAACAGGAGCTAAAAGCAAAAGAAATGAAATCACAGGATTGCTGCTATTTGAGGTACTGAGCTTTCTGACTTTAAAGAAATATTTGAACTATTTCATTTAGTACTAGAAAGAGGTTTTGTAATCACTAACTTACCTTCTAGGGTTTTACAGAGTAGAAACCATGTTTACTACTGTGGAATATGAAATTCTTGGAAATAGGATAGCAAGTTTTTGATAGTGAATACTTTTGCTACTAATTTAATGTTTAGTCTTCCAAATCATATTTTAATGACCATATAGAAGTGTGCCACATGGAATACTGTACTGTGACTATTGCTGCAGAGGTTTCCTTTTGTATTAATCTGTTTCTATTCTCTTTGAAACAATTCTTTAGTATAGTGTTTGACTGAAGTGTGGCAACTGTGAAACGTCTCTGATCCATATTTATGAATTGTTCTCAAAAGAGTTGATATGAATTTACAATTCCACCAACACATATAAAATGGCCACTTTTCTGAAGAGAGAATATGTTTTGAAAAATGTGTGGTTCATGGGTGATGTAGTAGTGGAGATTTATGGGGACCACAGATGAGCAGGGAAATCAAATGTTGCATAAAAATGAGCAATAATGTTAGAAAATGAAAAGGTTTAATAAAGAAATAAAAATGAAGTAAAATTACTGCAAACAAAAAATTATGCAGTTTTGTTCTTAACATATGCATGGACTAAAAAGCAAAGTGGACAGTGATTACTGAAGGGTACAGCATTTGTTCTCTACTGTATCAAATTATTTCAAAGGTCTCTGCTGAAAGCACCTGCTATTTTTTGTGGTATACTTGGTTAATTTGGGTTGTTTTGTTCCAAAAGGCGCTTAAACATGATTTATAAAATACCTAGTGATCAACAAGCCAAGTTGAAAGTGTTGCAAAACAAGAAACATAAAAAGAGTAGGGCAACTGCTAACAGACTCCTTCAACTAGTCTTGGATTACAGGGACCTACCGATCAATGTTGTGTCAAAGACATCTGCAGATGCTGTCTTGCACTGTAAATCATATTTAGTAGTAGCTGTAATCTTTTGTGAAGTTGAAATTTTTTACTAGTGTATTTGTAAACTTTTTAAAAACAAAACTTCCGGGGCCTCCCTGGTGGCACAGCAGTTGAGCGCTGTGCTGTGGAGCTGTCGGAGGCACGCGATATGAGTTTGACGCCCAGCCAGGGCGAATCTCACATGGTGCAGCAGACCTCTCCTGCCTGGCCCACTGCTCCCCTCAGCAGTGTATTTCTGATCTGCCTGTTCTAAATAAATAAATCTTTAAAAAAACAACTAAAAAAAACCTCCCCTTTTAAATTAGTAACTAAATGATCTACCCAAAGAAAGTACCAATAGCTATGTGGAACAAAAGGATTATCTTTAACCCTATATTTACTACATCATTTCGAAATTCTTTTCTCTGCAATACTTACTAGAGTTATATACACCTTTAATATACTACCTTATTATTTGAAAAATTAGGGATCAGCTAAGATTAAAAGAAGAGCAATACAGATGTGAAGTTCAAGTGAAACAGCAGCTTGAGTCCCGACTATCAGCAGTAGATATGGAACTAAGAACTACAAGGATTGATTTAATGAGGGCAAGTTCATCCTCTGCAAAATTTTAATGTTTTTAACACTTAAAACAATTTCCAATACTACATTCATTTGATGTGTATTATTCAGGTTTACAAAGTTCCAGTCGGATGCTTAGGGTTGAAAATGGTCCAATCAGGCTTGTAGAGTGGGGTACCTTGAGGGAGATATGAGGAAGAGCAAGAGGCAGCTTGTGTCAGTGTGCAGCCATCCTCTGAAGAGGGAAGGACTCATTGGACCACCTTTGAAGAAGCATTCTGCTCCCTCTTCAGAAGAAAGAAGGATTCATTTTGCTGTTGGAAGAGAAAGCATTCCTCCAACCATTTTCGAAGATGGATCCTGCTCCCAGACTCTGAAGAGAGAGGTACATCAAGCAGTTGACCTCCATGGGATTCACCAGACCTTTGAAGACTCTGTGAACTGTGTAAACTTTATAGATTTCTAGATCTCCACACCTCCATAGACCTGCACAGAGACTAGGCTGCTGAATCTACAGCAAGCTGGCTCTTGCTCTGCCTTATATCCCTTTCAGGGACGCCCACCGTACAGACCTGATTAGACCATTTTCAATCCTAAGTATCTAGATGGACCGCTGAGCACTAATTAGCCCATTTTCCATTTTTTAATCTGAATAATTAATGAGGTAGGCTTGAACCTGATTGGTTCATTTTGCTCTCACCTGACTGGTTCATGTTTGAGTCTTCAAGCCAGATAGTAAAGAGGGAAAAGCCCAGTCTAGTCTGCATTCAGGTCAGGCAGGCTGGTGGGCTTCTTGGTTCTGCAAAGCCATGGCCAGAGATGGCCTTTCCGGGGTCAGAGGAGGGGGAGCATCCAGAGACAGTGGGCTGAGGCCAGCATGCAGCAGCCTCAACAAAGTCACCTTTCCCTGCAGCCTTTGGGGGCTGCAAGGATCCAGTTACAAGACTGCAGTTTGAAGCAAAGATCTGTGGAGGTCTTGGAAGTGTTGAAGATGATGGAGGTATTGGAGGTCTCTGCAAAAGTCTCCAGAGAGCTAGGGCGCTCTCTGTTGAGGTCTGTGGAAGTCTTGGTGTCCCAATAAATCTATCTGTGGAAGGGTCTGATGAATGGATGTGCTCAGGGCATCAAGTTGGTTGCTGTGTGGGCTTATATCCTTGTCAGGGTCCCTACCTTTCAAACCCGATTGGCCCATTTACAGTCCTCAGTGGGCTCAAGGAATCCTTGAATGGAACCGGTAAGATTGGGCCATTGAGAGCTTAAACATGATTGGTCCACTTCAATCCTAGTGTCATCCCAAAAGTGAAACTGTGGCTACTTTCCACACCTGTCATAGGCTGGGGTCCCAGCAGGCTCACTGGTGGTGGGCTCTGCAGGCCCAGCTTTAGTGGGGCGGGGGGATTGATGCACCTGGCCCGCTTCAGCAGGGCCTGTGGCTGTGCAGAGCTGGCTCATGAGTCTGGTCAGGGGAGAACACGCCCTACTCAGAGCCAGCCACGATGGCCATGTGCATCGCCTGTGGGCCTCTTTCCCCAGCTTGCTCTGGCCTGGTCAAGCCTCGCCGCCAGAGCCCCAAGACTAGCTTGTGATGGGGTAGAGCAAGGCAGCCACCACAACACTGCTGTTGGAGCTGCCAGGCTGGGGGTGAGGGGAGTGTGGGTAGGGCTGTAGTGGGGGGGTGCTGCCCACATGTGGCCTGCTGAGGCAGTGGGGCCAGGCAAAACTGCCGTGCCTCATGGTCTCTAGGTGCCACGGGGCTCCCGTTTTCAATCCTCTCAATCCAGTTTGCCAAGATTGTGTTGGGGATTTTTGTATCTGTGTTCATCAGAGCTATTGGCAGAGACAATAGCTTGGATGTAAATTTTCTACTTTTGAGAAAAGTAATTTTTTAAAATATCACCTTATGTTATTATAAGGAGTTTTGGAAATGATAGACCATGATATAGACTTAGTGACAATATCTCAATAAGTATTTTATTACCTCAAATTCTGCAGTGGATTTCTGTTCACATTATTACTTCAAACATTTTGAAGAATAAATTAAAATAATTGCAGCAGGAAATAATTTTATGATTTTTAAAGAGCGCATATAAATTTCACCTTATTTACCTTTAGTGTTTTGAAACAGAAGACTTCTTTTGTGTCATTGTATTTATGCTAAGGAAGCAAATGGGTTTTGGTGCACTAGCCCTAGTAGAGTATGGAGACCTGGTGAAACCCTGTAGCTCGCTTGTATTTTTCGCTTCTCCATTCCCGAATTGTGACACCTAAATGAGTTTATTGATATGTGTAGCTTAGAACTTCATACATAGTGCAATGCCTGGATTTACCAGTTCATAATAGATTGAATCCTTATAACTGACCTTAAAATGCTGAAAAGTGCAATGTGAATGAAATCTCAGGGAAAAAGAAACTTTTAGGAAAAATAATTCATCCAAAGATAGGCACTAATCTTTTATGCCCTCTGCATTTGTTGTCATTCACAGCAAGTCTTTTTCCAGTTCTGAGATTCTGGGTAGTTTTCTCATGTTTCCTTTTTCATCTTCATGGATTCAGTCTTCAGTTAAATTTCTGAACTTTGGGGCAGTTACGCCTATATAAATTTTGATGTTTGGATCAACTGATTTTGTTTCAGTTGGATAGCCTCTAGTGCTGTCTTTACATTGTATAAACATATCAGTTGTATTTTAATTTCAGAGAAATTCTCCTTTTGTTAACTGCTAAACAAATCTCTATTTTATTTAGGTTTCTAATTGTAATGAAAGAGAGAAAGATCTGCTACATAAAATCCACACTTTGCCTGATGAAATTGTTATGATAAGACTGGAATTAAAGAAAATGAAAAATCAGAACCGGGAGCGGGAAAAGAAACATTTTGAGGGCATTAAAATTATAAAAGAAAAGAATTATTTTCTTCAGAAAACAATAAAACTGAAGGAGGAACACTTGCAACAACAATATCCCAACATCGTGAAGAACTTCTTGTTCTAAAGACTGAAAATAACTTCTTAAACTCTCAATTGGAAAATGAAAAATAAAATAAAGGAAGACGGACAACAGAAGTTGAATTCGACTGTTGTAACCTGGATGCTGCTGTCCACAGTCATGGTCACAGTCAGATGTCCACGAGACATCCAGAACTTAATTTCCCAGGGACAAGAGAGGGGTGCTTACATTTACAGGAAAAAATGAATTTTGTTCTGTCTCATGACAATGAGTTTCTTTGTCAACAGATTATTAAAGCTAAACGTAAAACTGAGAGCCTGGAAATCGAGCTCAAACATGCCAAAGATGCTCTCAGAGAAAAGACTTCGGTTTTAGAAGAGGTCCAAAAAGACCTAAGCCAAACACAATGTCAAAAGGAGGAACTTGAAAGCATGTGTCAGGAATACATCAGAAAGCAGGATTCCTCAGAGGAGAGATTTTCTCAACTACACCGTGAAAACATGTTGCTTCGACAGCAAGTGGATGATGTTTGCAGAAAGCTGATAATCAAGTGAAGACATCAATGGATATTCTCGACCAGTTTCAGGACACTATAAGAAAGCTTCGAGCTGGACATGAGAAACAAACAGAAACAAATAATGAATCAAATGATGAATGTAATAGTTTAAAACAAAATATACATCAGTATGAAAAGAAGGCAGCCGCAAGAGAAGTAAGTATTCTATTCAGAAAGACATTTTTCAAACTTCTTGAAGGCAAACTCAAAGTAATTGATTACGGCTACACATTGAATCTAGTGAATGCGAAAAATATATAGACTCTAATCATCTTTTCCTCGGTCAGCTTAAAACCATATTTTGTGTCTAGTAAATAAAAATTAGGCCTCAGTGGTGCTTTATGCTATGTAAGGACATAGAGTCACCTCTAAAATTTTTAAAGGGCAAATAATAAATTGTCAATAAATATGGACCGATATTAATAACTTAGTCAATACTGCTAAAATAATAATTTTAATCTTAGTAACCCCAACTTTGTACTGTGATGAGGCAGGCAGGTAGCAGTGCTTAAACTAAAGTGAAATGAAAATTTTGGAATTAAGAGTAAAGTAAGTGTATCACTTTGACAGTTAACTCCAGATTTTCCAGGTGAACTGAAATGTAGAGACTGCATCTCACAGTACTTTTCTTTGAACAGCCTTTACTATTTTTTTAGTTATTTTAGATAACAGTTGATATCATGTCAGTTTCAATTGAATTTGAAACTATTTTAGTCTCAAATCATGTATCCTAAAGAACTGCTCAGCACTAAAAGGTATCTATTTTTCATTAAATTATAATTTGAGACAAATGTGCTTTTAGCAAAATTCTGATTTAATCTTCTTATATGATTTATACATTATTTTGAACATTTTTATAAATTCTTTTCTCATAGTTTTCGTTTCAAGGCTCAATTACCATTTGGACATAGATTTTCCAATCCTAAGAGAACTGTCCATCTCTGTAATTTGTTACTTTGGCCTTTGACACCCATTTTCAGATAAATGAGGAGTGGCAGGATTCACGTGTACCAGGCAGGGAGTGAGTCAGGAAGAGTTGCAAGAGTTGAGGTCAGGAAGGTGGGTGGGGCAGGGTGCTTAGGGTCTTGAAGGCCATTGGAATGACTTCACTTTTATTCTGAGATACAAACCTATTGATGGAAGGATTTGAGCAGAAGATTGAAGTTAATGTAATGATCTAACACAAAAGAGGGAAGATGTTCCCCAATGTGGAATTTGCCACCGATAGTCTCACCTCCATCTCTACCTCCATTCGAGACTTCAGTGGGTTGTAAAGCTTTGCAAATTGGTCAGGCAAGAATGGATAGCAGGGTTGAATCTGTTGTCTAAGCTACATAGCACTGATCAGTCAGGAGGATAACAACTTCTCTGTCTTCAACCGAATTCAGTTAACATGAGGTGAAAGATAACGGTCAATTGACGATGTTTGTCAAAGTACACATGTTAGCATTGTATATTATTAACATCACAATGTGATATTGAGATAAAATCAGTAACAGAAACATCTTATTTAGGAAGTTGTGAGAAAACTACAAGAGGAACTGGCTGTGGCCTTGCAAAAACAATGTAGGGCAGAGGCTTCTATTAATGCAGAAGATGAAAGAGAGGATTTAAATACATTAAATCGAATCACTTCCCAAGTACGTATGAACTTTAAGATATCAACATTTGACTGTGTAAATTTAAAGTGTTTTAGGATGCTAATTTTCTAGACAGCTTTCTCCTTTACTTTTGTGCATTTATTACATCTTAAGGATGCCTTATTGCTTAAAATTTGACTTTCATTCTGCCATTTGTATTATACATTTTTTCTTAGAGTTTTACCTTTAAGTAAGTTGAGAATTATGCTTCATAACTCATTAAAGTTAAGAGATTTTTTTTCTACTAGATGATATTTTTAGTAAGATCCCTATTATTAAGATAAAATGAGAAATAATGTTTACTAGAGTGTTCCAGAAAATCTTTTTTCCCTTATGTTTTCTTCTATGAAAGAATATAGAATATGTGTATGTTTATGTTATGGATTTCCTAAGAAATTGTACAGAATTGTCATTATACAAATCAGTTGAAGGATAGGCATTTCTTTCATTTTCATTTTAGATATATTATAACAGCATAGAAACACTCAGAGCACGTATCATATGTACACCCAAAACAGAGAGTTAAGAAAATTGCTTAGATCCTGCCACTAGATTTAAACAGCAAAGTTAAGATACAGTCACATGTCATATATTTCACTCCTTTAAAATATACAATTCAATATGTCCTAGCATATTCAGAGAGTTATGAAACTATCACTGTAATCAATTTTAGAACATTTCATCACTTGAGAAAGGAACCCTGTGTCCCTTACTTATCATGCCAGCCCACTAGTTCCACCAGTCAGATATCCACTCGTCTAGTTTCTGTTACTGTAGATTTGCCTGTTCCAGAGAGTTGAAATTATTTCCTGAATCGTATAATATGTGGACCTTTGTGAGTAGCGTCTCTCACTTAGCATGAGTTTATCCATGTTATGGCATGGATCAGCACCTCATTTGTTTTTATTGTCAGAGGATTCATTTGTATGGTTTAACCATATCTATTCACTAGTTCATGGACCTTTGCATTTTTTCTAATTTTTGGCTATTAAGGTGCCACTGTTGATTTTTTTTAAAGTTTGTATCATGGATATTTTTATTTATACACACAAGTTGGGGTACAGGCCAGAGG
Organism: Scalopus aquaticus; assembly: GCA_004024925.1. Taxonomy (NCBI): domain Eukaryota; kingdom Metazoa; phylum Chordata; class Mammalia; order Eulipotyphla; family Talpidae; genus Scalopus; species Scalopus aquaticus. Next base: position 6,710 of record PVIJ01021125.1, on the reverse strand, counting down.
TGTGGGGCGGCGAGAGGGTTCACCAGAGACAGAGCGGGTAGCAGAACAGGCAGATAAGAAATACAATGCTGAGGGGAGCAGCGGGCGAGGCAGGAGAGGTCTGCCACACCATGTGGGGTTCTCCCCCGCCAGGCGTCGAACTCGTGTCGCCGCTGCCAACAGCTCCACAGCGCAGTGCTTAATCGCTGCGCCACCAGGGAGGCCCACATAGTGGATATTTTTAAAGTATATTTTTAGATGAAGTAATTTTCTTACATTATTGTTAATTTTTGAACAGTATTTGACTTCTCCACTCAGGTGTAGTCCACGTACTTCTACCACCACCATCTCACCCATAATCCAGCACAGTCCTTTGTGCTGCCTTGTTTTGGCCCTTCCACAACCCTCCCCCCAGATGTCTCCAATCTATGGTCAGCTTACAGGTTTTGTTTTTTGGGCATGAGTTTATCTTTTTGGACTGCTGAGTATACACAATCTGGTCGTGGTTTTGAGTGAGACTGTTCTCAGTCTTTTTCCTTCATTACCAAAGTTACGATTTTATTCATGCAGACTGGTGATCCTCCAACAAATCTGGAAACGGCAGCTTCAAACTGTCCACATCGAGATGCAAAAAATCAATGTCTATATCAGGAGCTGTCTGTACAAGCAATGCAAAATAAGTGTGAAAAAGCAGAGAAGAAGAAAACCAAGGTGGCTGAAACGGTAATAAAAATCAAAATTCCTCGGCAAAGGAGTAAAATGGTCCACTGTCATCTCGTTGGACCGGATATGCTATTGAGTGTACAAACAGTACAGGATATAGAAGAAAAAACTCAAAAAGTCAATCTACTTCTACAGGTTAGTTTGTTGATCTTCAGTATGCTTTACGTAATTTCACCATAAATTACATTTTGGATATATACACACATCGTATGCATTTACTCTACTTCCTTTAGTAACTTGTTTTGTACATTTCTGGAAGGAAGGTGCATTAATTTGTCTCTTTATATATTTCACCAGTTTTCAACAATATTGCCACTGAATTGGACTCTTAGATTTTCAGTAGAGAATCATGAAGGCCAGTTGTATAAAACGAGACTACTCTTAGGAGGAAATGAAAATGTCATGATTTAAAAGTGATACCATGTTCTTAGACTATTCTTAATTTAGACTGTTCAATTACCAACTTCTAAACCGATTCTATTATTCTTTGGATTATCAGATTACATGAGTACTGATATAGGAATGCTTCAGTTTTATTTTTATAATTCACAATGAATTCAGTCGATATCGATACTTTGAAACTAACTTTTTGACATTTGAATTTTTTTAATTTTTAGTTTTTAGAATTTATTTTTGATTAGAAGAACTGGGGTGTAGGCCAGAGGTACGGGTGGTGGTTGGTGGCGGGGGTTGAGAGGATTCACAAGAGACAGAGTTGGGAGCAGAACAGGTGGATTCACTGCAATACACTGCTAAGGAGAGCAGCGGTTAAAGACAGGAGAGGTCTGCTGTGCCATATGTGGGTTAGCTCCCTGGCCAGGGATGGAACTCAGGCCACAATGATAGCTCTGAGACCTAACCCCTAGGACACCAGGGAGACCCTTCATGTTTGAAATTCCTCCCTGAATCACTGACTCCGAAGGAAACCCATTTAATTATCCCAATTACAAGCATTTAAAATGTATTTTTTTTACTTTTTTTTTATAAATATATATTTTTATTGTTATTTATGTCTTTTACATTTTGTATTCCCCTTGGATAGCACACCACCAATTCACCCGTGATCCATGTCCATGGTCCCTTGTGTTCTTTTCTATTCAATTTTGTGCCCTTTTCTTTCCCTCCCTCCGCCTCCCTCCCCCCCACCCCCACTGATTGTCTCTCCCACCCGGCTTCCCTATAGTCCTGTTATAAGTGAAGCCATTCGATATTTTTCTCTTTCTTTCTGGCTTATTTCACTGAGTATGATCCCCTCTAATTCCATCCATGTCGCTGCAAATTGCATGTATTTTAATTTGCTTTAGGAACAAACGACATCTCGAGAAAATTTAAAACTGTTCAGACGTCATCAGACTACTCCAATAGGAAGCCAAATGGAACTGAGAGATAAAGATATGGAAACGGAACTCTGCATACTAAAAATGGAAAAAGAATCATATAGAATAGAAATGAAAAAATGCAGGCAACTCTACCTAGAAGAATCAAAAGTTAGACAAGCATTGGAAAATAGACTAAGCACGTAAGCTGAAAAAACAGGAATCACAGAAAATCAACTTAGCTCATTTATTTACCTTCAAAGCATATATTTTTTTATAGACACAGGTTCATGTCATTAGTAAGAAGTCAAACCTAACCAAATAATAGAATTTTGGAAAATAATGTTAATAGTGAATTTATCATGAAATGTTATTCCAGGACAGTTTGAATCTCTTCTCTTTTTTTGGTTTTACATGACTCAAATTTTATCCGTAAATAATTTCATCTAGTTAACCTTATCTACTAGACTTTAAGCTAAGTCTATTTAAAACTTTATAATTCAGTGTTAGCATTATAAAGATTGCTTGGCATAATTCTGCCAATAGAAATATTAATGAGTTTATTTTTTTGGAGATTACAATTTAAATACAAATGGGTTTCAAGTATTACTGTCTTAGCACAGTTTGGCTACTGGTAAATTAATTTTCTTGATGTGGTCTTTGACATTATCGCCAGAGGGCACCCTGAGACAAACTATTCCTTCATAGTTTTAGTTTCTCTGTTTTCCGGAAAGGCATACATGAGAAATGCGGAATGATCCTCCTGGAGGAGAAGGGTAGTATCATTCGCAAAGTGACTACAAATAAATATTGGGTCTTGCTACTGCTTGAGGAGGTGTGTGGAAGACCAAAAAGATAGATCTCAACACCAATGCCTTTGTCATAATGTTGTATTTTCCCTGGAGCTTCTTAATTCTTTTTAGTCACCACCAGGCAGCTCTCTTTTTCTCCCCTAGAAGTTGTTGTTATAAGTTAATCCTCAATGCCCAATGTTTATCTCCTCAGAGGTGATGAGTGCAATTGATACAGGGCCAGAAGGGCTGCTAAAGGTGGCCAAGGACACTGCCCAAATAGTTTACCGGCCACTGACTGAGTTCTTGACCCACACGCACAATTGCAGGACTACTCAGGCTCAGAGAACAACAATGGGGTTTATTTAACAAACCAGGGAAAAACAAAGAGTTACTGAGGCCAAAAATGGTGGTTTACCTCACCAGAAGCAGTGTCCAGTCTTTTCAAGTCTGAAACAAAAAGCAGCTAAGATGGTGTCTTTCCGCCAGTGAGGACTCAGAGCTCCTCTCCTCAAAAATGGGCCACGTGCCTCAGATGGCTCTTACTGCCTGGATCATGGGGAAGCCAGACGATAGGCCAGGCTCCAACTCACTAAGACAACAGAAGACACAACAGGAGATGCTCCCAGAGCTGCTGAGATGTCCCAGCACAGCAGCACAAAAGGACCTTCAAAATGGCAGCTGCAGCGGCTGAGTCACCCGACAAATTGGCCACATTCACGCAGCTCAGGGAGGCACCTGCTCTGGGGTTTCACCTTCCCTGTCAGGCTGTAACAGCAGCCAAACCAGGAACAGGTTCATTCACTCAGCTAATTACAAAACGTCTGCACTTTTCCTCTCCGAGGTTGGCTGCTAGAGGTCTCCACCTTCAGAGGCCCACACCAGCCTTCTGGAAGATTGGCAAGGTGGGGGCTGAAATCTCTGACCCTGAAATCGCTGAAGATCTGAAAACGCTGAATCCCAAATGCTAAAAGCTCTGACTCTAAATCCCAAACACTGAATGAATCCTCAAAGGCTAAATCCGGAATACTGAATAATCTGGTGCTGCTTCTGCAGTCCCCTCTGTTTTTTATCAGTCCCTTCACCTGAAAAATTGGACACTTTCAGCATTTTCCCCGGGCTATCTATCCTCACCATCAACCCCGCTCCAGGGAGCTTGGCTTCAGCCACAGGTTACAAAATGTGTAAGGATGGGGAAAGGAAATGCCTGAAAATATCCTTGAAGTCGCCTCCAACACTGCCCACCCTCCCTGTTTTGAATTACTTACTAGGAATCCTCCCGGAAACATGTCCTTTTGTACAGTAATTGTAAAACCCTAATTGTAAACACCTTTTTTGTGTTAAACATTGTTTAATGGGAAATTCCAATTCATGTTATGGCAATATTTGTTTTTATAATGCAAATTATTTAGGCAAAAATGAAATATTAAGGATTTGGGTTTTGCAATCTTCACAGGACCACTAAGCAGCTCGCAGAGGTCAATACCAAATGTCTGGTGGAGGGAACACGTGACCAATATTTATTCAGCACTCCTACTCTGAGACCCGCTGCAGGGCTCTCTTCTGTTTCATGTCTTAATAGTCAGTTCATGCTCGATCGTTATCCTACTACAAGACACAATTCAACAACTTTTCCTACCTTCAACCCATGGCCTTAAAATGAAAGCATAGACAAGGTTCGTTATATTACCTTTTTACAAATTTTATATTACCTTGGGTTTCAAAATTCTGATGCAATATTCATTTGTACTTTGTCAAAATTTTGAGTTGTTCAACTGACTGACTTATATACGCTAAGTAAGTGTCAATTACTTGTGATAATAAAGTAGACAGAAATTTTAAAATTAGAAGTACCTGGCTCTCTCATTTCAAGATCACTGACGTTATTGAATCAGATGTAACAAAATCAACACGTTTAAAATTTCTTGCAATTTCTGTAATTAGTTAGCTCTTTGAAATTAAATAGTAATGCTTGATAACCAGAAATATACTTTGAGATACTTTGGCTTACCTTTTAGTTGATTTCAGTTTGACTGTGGTCAAATTACCTGCCTCTTTTTTCCATCTCTAGGTTTATGACGGACATCCCAACACTTAAATAGATGTTTATCATTTACAGGAACACAGGATTAATCCTCTTTATGAATTCAGCATAAATAATTACTAAAAATTAATGTCTGTTGTCACTATCTTTTATGAGAGTACGTCCTTAGTTACAATTTTATCTTTAACATTTTTCCTCTCTTTTTATAAAATATGGGCCACTTTCCAAATAGTCAAATCAAACAAATATTTTAATTTTTATAGTCTAGAACTTGCAATCACTTGAATGACCACTAAGATAACAATACAAAAGAATTTTTAAAATATTTTTTATTGTTATTTATGTCTTTTACATTTTGTATTCCCCTTGGGTAGCCCACCACCAATTCACCCGTGATCCATCTCCATGGTCCCTTGTGTTCTTTTCTATTCCATTTTGTGCACTTTTCCTTCTCTCCCTCCACCTCCCCCTCCCCCACTGATTGTCTCGCTCCTATTTGGTTTCCTTATAGTCCTGTTATAAGCGAAATCATTCGATATTTTTCTCTTTCTTTCTGGCTTATTTCACTGAGTATGATCCTCTCTAATTCCATCCATGTCGCTGCAAATTGCATGTGTTTATCTTCTTTCCATGATGAATAGTATTCCATTGTGTATATGTACCACATCTTCTGGATCCAATCATCTATTTTTGGACATCTGGGTTCCTTCCATACCTTTGCTATTGTGAACAGTGCCTCAATGAACATACGGGTGCATGTATCCTTTCGGATTAGTGTTTTTGTATCCTTTGGGTAAATTCCCAAAAGTGGGATTGCTGGGTCGTATGGAAACTCCATGTTGAGCAGTTTGAGGAATCGCCATACAGCTTTCCATAGTGGTTGGACCAGTTCGCATTCCCATCAGCAGTGTGGAAGAGTTCCTTTTTCTCCACATCCTTTCCAGCACTTGTTGTTGCCTGTATTTTTAATGTGTGCCATCCTCACAGGTGTGAGGTGATATCCCATAGTGGTTTTGATTTGCATTTCCTTGATTATAAGTGATGTTAAGCATTTTTTCATGTATCTGTTGGCCATTTGATTTTCTTCTTTGGAGAAGTGCCTTTTGAGCTCTTCTGCCCATTTTTTGATTGGGTTATTGGCTTTTTTTTTGTTGAGTTGTGTCAGTTCCTTGTAAATTTTTGTTATCAGTCCTTTATCAGATGTATTGTGTGCAAAGATCTTTTCCCAGTTGGCAGGGTGTCTGTTAGTTTTGGTTAATGTCTCTTTTGCTGTACAGAAGCTTTTTATTTTGATGTAATTTTTTGATGTATTTCTATTTATCTTGTCTTTCACTTCCTTCGCTTTGAGGGATGAGTCTTTCAAGATTTTGCTGAGATGTATGTCATGTAGAGTTTTGTCTATATTTTCTTCTATACATTTTATGGTTTCAGGTCTTACATCCAGGTCTTTTATCCATTTTGAGTTGACTTTTGTGCAGGGTGTGAGGTAGTAGTCTAGCTTCATTTTTTGCATGTGGATGTCCAGTTTTCCCAACACCATTTATTGAATAGACTGTCCTGTTCCACTGCATTTTTTTGCTCCTTTCTCAAAGATTAGTTGTTCATAGATATGTGGCTTTAATTCGGGGTATTCTATTCGGTTCCATTGGTTTTTCTGTTTGTTTTTGTTCCAGTACCATGCTGTTTTAATTATTATGGCTTTGTAATGTAGTTTGAAATCAGGGAGTGAAATTCCTCCATTTTCTTTCTTTTTGTTAGGAGGGCTTTAGCTATGCGAGTTTTTTTGTGGTTCCATATGAATTTCATCAGTAGTCGATCTATTTCTTTGAAGAATGTCATTGAGATTTTTATTGGAAT